>LR749659.1:1520338-1782272 GCA_902729485.2 Mus minutoides
TCCTCCTCCTCCTCCTCCTCCTCCTCCAGTTTCTACCTATTTTAAATCTGACATCTCCAACCTTGTATGATGTATCCAACATTCATGGTCAAAGTTTGGAGTCATTTTAATATCCTATTTAAAAGCCTTCAGAGCTAATTATTCTATGCATGAAACTTTGGATGCAATTTTCATAAGCAAATAAATAAATAAGCCAAAAGGCCTATAATAAACCAACTTATTCATTTGAGAACACTTGTTCTAATAGTTGATTTAAAAAAAAGCAAAATGCACTTAAAAATGTGACATACTTTTTGAAGCAAACAATGCTGATAACTGCTGTGAATATTAAATGCATAGTTACTCTGCATATTTGAACGTTATCAAAGAATTCATAATGAAACAAAGAAATTAAAGTAAGAGTTACTATGTGTTGAGGAAGAAAAATACAGAAAAGGAGAAAACAGAGACAAAACAGAGTCAGCCTTTTACTTTTTTAAAAGGAGAAAAGTATGCTCTCTATGTCACTTTGACCTTTTGTAAAAGTCAAATGAAAATCCACTATGATTGAAAAATATATACATAAGAACATTTAAATGGACATACTCGTCAAATGGCAACAATTCCCTTATTAAATACCACAAGCCAACAAAAAGCCCAATGCCAGTGATTTATTACCTCTTTTGGACCTGCTGGCCTGTGAGGTCCTCTAGCCCCCAAACATTATAGACTATTGTGATACTTTTTGTTATCTTCCAGAACTTCAGTGTATGATCATGTTGCTGAAGATACCATATCCTGACTCAAAGAACCTGGATAAATAAACTGGTACTCACCTGGAAGCTTCATGTCTGATGACTAGCTGTTGAAATGCTGAAATGCTCTGTGTACACAATCAGAGAAGACCAATCACAAACTATACTAAACTGTGACCCCTGAGAGCTACAACAATGATGAGTCTTCTGAGATATGCCTAATTGTGGCTTGAATGGCATGAGTGTAATCAACATCTTTCTGATTATATTTAAGGTCTGCTCCACAAAACAAACCCGTACCTGGGACCATTATCATGACCCAGAACCTATGCTAGATAGGTTATATGTTTTAAGGGAGAATCTACTATTACTTCATTGGATAGACATAATATTAAACTGACTCTTGATCCTGCTGACTCACCCCTATATCCATAGATTACTACAGATCTAGGCCCTTATCAGAGAATCTCTTTTGGCAGTAGATGTAAATTAGCAGAGACCCACAGTTGGCCACATTGCAGAGAATAGAAGACTGAGGAATGGTCAGCCCCAAATAGAACATCTATATTATGTGCACTCTTCTCCGAAGGTCATCATAGAAGAGGAGACAGAAATGTAAGAGCCAGAGGTAGTAAATGACTACTAGAAAACAGTGTTTTTCTGGCACAACTGGATTGTTGCACATAGTAATTGACATTGTGACAGTGTGCACAAGACTTGTGCAGGCTCTAGCCAGATTAAATCCCAGCATGGATAAGGAAAATGGGCATGAAGTGCCACCTCTAGCTGAACAGGTCTTTTTTCATGCATGATCNGTAAGAGCCAGAGGTAGTAAATGACTACTAGAAAACAGTGTTTTTCTGGCACAACTGGATTGTTGCACATAGTAATTGACATTGTGACAGTGTGCACAAGACTTGTGCAGGCTCTAGCCAGATTAAATCCCAGCATGGATAAGGAAAATGGGCATGAAGTGCCACCTCTAGCTGAACAGGTCTTTTTTCATGCATGATCTCTGATGGGTCACCTTACCCCAGTGAGTGCTAACACATTTACGAGTAGATGTAGCACAATTTGGATGTGACAGGTTAAACAAAAAAATGAAAGCAAAGCAATGTGTTGGAGAGAAAAAAGGGAGAATCTGGGAGAGGTTGTTGGAAGAAGTGTAACATGACCAAAATATATTGTATTAAATTCTCAATTAATAAGAAGTCAAGGTCAGGCAGGAACCCCAGTGGAGCAATAGAAACACCATCCTACCCACAGAACTTTTGACCCAAACTTATCCTGCCTATAAGAAATGCAGGGATTAGGGATGGAGCAGAGACTAAGGAAATGGCCAGCCAATAACCAGTCCAAACTGGGACCCATCCTATTGGCAAACATCAATCCCTGACATTATTAATGATATTCTGTTATGCTTGTCAACAGAAGCCTATCATAGTTGTCCTCTGAGATGCTCCACCCACCAACTGACTCAGACAGATGCAGAAGAGTGGCTGGAGCTTGGAGACTCTTACAGAAGAACAGGAGGAAGGATTGTGGGTCCCTAAAGGGATAGGAACTCCACAGAATGACCAACAGAATCAACTAACCTGGATCCTTGGGGCTCTCAGAAACTAAGCTACCAACCAAAGAACATACACGGGCTGAACCTTGGCTTCCCTATATAGATGTAACAATATGCAACTTGGTCTTCATGTGGATCTGGAACAACTGTTGTAGAGGCTGTCTCAAAAACTGTTGACTGCATGTGGGGATATGTTCTTCTAGCTGGGCTGACACATCTGGCCTCAGTGGAAGAGGAAGCATCTAGCTTCACAGAGACTTGAAGTGCCAGGGTGGAGGGATACTATGGAGGCCCCTACCCACTCAGAGGAGGAAGGACTATGGGAAGGAGTGACAGGGAGAAAGGCAGTGAGCAGTATGTAAAGCGAATAGGTAATAATTAATTAATTAAAAATAATAATAATTAAAAACTATATTATTACCTTTAATATGTGTCTACATGTGTATAATATTTTAAATACATTAAAACAAAAAAAAGGATAATAAACAGTTGTAACTTCCCAAGACCTGTAGAAAAAAGTTAGAAATATTTAGCACAATGCAAATTATTTGTGAACTACTTTGCAATATCTTAAAGGTACATTAGTCTGATTTGTCAGTCATACCTGATTCTTTATGATTTCACATTATCAGAGCCCCCTTTTCTTACTATCATTTAATCTATTATGATTTAAAAAGCCCTAACCTCCTTCCTCTTTAGAAATGTCCTATCTTCATTCAAGATAAGATTCAAATGTACTTTGCAAAACCTTTCTTGATTAAATTTACATGTTTACTCAGACTTCCTCTGCCTTTAGTCTTTGTTGATTTCTTTTTTAGTGACACTAAATATATTTTGATCACCTTTGGACATCCTTTAGCATATGATTCTCTTGCTAGATTGATAGTTCTAAGAAGACTGAACATGTTCAATGTGTCTTAATTTTATGTGCCTCAAGTATATAGGCTGGCCTCAGCATTTAGGAAATGGTGAGCCATCGTTGCTCTAATGCATTTCTGTGTCTTTTCACATTATTAAACAATGAGCAATGTTGCTGTATATACCTTGCTGCACTTACAACACGCTCAAGTATACATAAGCACTTAAATTTACCATGAACCAATTAGTTTTATTCAAATTTAAAGTGATTTGTACATCTCATTTTTTATAATAATAAGATACAGAGATTATACCCCCCCAAGGTCACATATTGCTTTTGTTTTATTTGTTTTAAATTTTTTGCAAACTGAAGTTAAAGGTCAGTCTGCAGCAGATCACCACTGGCATCCAGTTACTTCCAGTTCTTATGCCATGGTTAAATGCGGGGACCCATTAACTAATACATGGAATGGTCCAGACCCTATTTTAATCTGGGGAAGAGGTTCTGTCTGTGTTTTTTTCACAAAAAGAAGAAGGAGCAGAGCACAATGGCTGCCTGAAAAATTGGTTCAACAGGTGGACACAGATCCTGAATTTTCTAGTAAGTATGATTCCAACCTTGATGATGGCTAAAAATCTTTTTTTAGCCTGAAGAGTTAATTTCCAGTACAGCTTCCACTTCCAGAGAATTTACAGCCTTTCTGTTAATTATCAAAACCACCTCCCCCACACCGGGAGGTTAGAGTCTGAGCTTGATCATTGCTAATTTGCAACTGAATAGAGTACCTGGACTTCCCCAAAAGAAGTTTTTGTCCTGTTGTTTTTCAACTGTCTTGACTTTGTTTTTCAAGCAGGTCAGTCAACACCTTATAGTCTGTTTTCAGCAAGTGTGCAGCTCACCTCCCGCAAGCGCAGGTGGCAGAAATTCATCGATATGAAGAAACATATTAAGTATATATTGTGCCATTGGTCTGAATTGGGAATAAGGTGTGCTATGAAGGCTAGTCAGTCAATGGTGGGCAACCAGATTTCAGAACTATATCAATCTAAGACAGAGGTATATGCCCAGAGGGAGTGGTTTATTAATAATACACCACAGAGCCATGTTTGTGCAAAATAAACACAAACAAGCTGCATATATTTTCCTTGAAGGATAAGAATAGTTCAGGAAAATCTGAGTTCCCCAAGTCAGGAGTAACCGCCAGCCACCATAACTACCAGGCAGGACTATGGAGCATAAATAAATTTTATGGCTCAGTCCAGCTATTTTTTTATTATATATTTAGGGAGGAATTGTAACCTCCCCCAGCCTTGAAGCAGGCTGATTCAGACTTTGCTGCCACTGAAATGAGATCACCTATGGTGTAGCCTTCCGACTTAGTTGGCTTTTATTGTTATGTCATCTGCTGCTGTACTTCTCCAAAATCCTGCTGCCTGCTGAAAGACCCTAGAGACATTCCGGAGACAAGACACATCTTGCATGTTGCACCGTGTCTTCAGGCTGGATCCAGGTGCCAAGAATGAACTGGCGGGGGGTGGGGGAGCTACCCTCTTAATAAGCACAGACCCTCAATAAACTTTGGGACCTTGATCAGAGAAGTTTGTCTTGGCCTCCATATTTCTCTCACAGTTTACTTCAAAACAGCTCCGGCCTCCCACTCAGGAACCCGGTTAGTGTAGGCTGAGGGCGGCTTACACAGAGAGATTCTAAGTTTTAAATGACCCCTAAAATCAAGGGGTGACCCATTTATCTGATTAATGGACACAGATGTGACCTATTTTTCTGATCAGTACATATATGTCATAAACAAACCTTCCCCTCAGTATATGTGCCTTCTCCAACTGTAAATAAAACTGTCTGGGGAGGTGACTCCAACAGTAGTTAAAGAGCTTGCAGCACAAGCATAATGACATGACATCAGATCCTCTGAACATGTGTAAAAGTTGGCTATGGCAGCCTGCACCTGCAACTCTAAGGAGAGAACATAGATGGAACTGCTGGATCTTGTTTGTTAGTCTGACTGAATCAGTGAGCTATGGGTTCCGTTTAAAGTGCTGTACCAAAAGTAAATAAATCGATGAACAATAAGATGGAGAACAACAGAGATAGACATGTAATACCACCCTTGGGTTTCACATTCACTCATGCACACCATTCATATTAATGAGTATTTACAACACACATAGACAGCACACATGTACACCTACATGCATCAGAACCAAGATGAGAATGATAGATGCTCTCTTGATAATAAGTTAGGACTACTGCTTACTTCATGGACCTAGTAATGTTCATGACTGAAGTGAGATTATTTAAGTGATCAGAGTCTTATTTTATTGTCTAAAAAATTAATGGAAATGCTGGAGAATTCACTTTAGATATCTGCTCAAAATAGATAAGAATCTAATCCAAAAGCAGGAACTGAATGCATTGTTTTCTAGTTGTCCATACAAAGAAATTGTGCATGCTATTTTATACTCTAAGAATAAGATGACAGTACATATTAATTTTTATATACTTCTTGTTACTGTGATGGAAAAACAAATTAGTGCACATTCGGCCCACATAGAAACAGTGGGTCATTTTATTTTGAAGTTAAACATTAATTTGTCTGTTTCATCATCTATGTACTTATAAATATACATATTATAAATATACATATCAGATAACATAAAGAAACTTTAACAATAAGTACTTTCACAGATAAAAAGCATTATCTGTGGCTCAATGAAGCAATGCATGAATCTCACTAAGAAAGGGAAATAGAATAAACATTGTGGGAATGGATGGGAGTAGATGTAGCGATGGAAACAGGAGGGACTGGGTAGGGGGAAATGGAGGGAGAGAGTACTGAGATAGAGAATTGAAATTGGGTGGAGGAGTCATCTCTGGAACAAGATAGAAAGGTAGGACAATGGAAACTCCCAGGAATCTATAAGGGTTACCCAACCTAAGACTTTGAGCAATGGAGGATGTAGAGCCTGAACAAAATAGGAGATATCAGCCATCTCCTGTAACCTGGCTAGACTTCCAGTGGAGGGAATGGAACACCAACCAGAAAAACAAACAAACAAACAAACAAACAAACAAACAAACAAAAAACTTTGACCTACAATTTGTACTATTTAAATTGTGTACAGAAATAAAGAGGAATAATTGCTATAATTGAAGACAGAAGCCTAGCATAGCCATCACCAGAGAGGATTCACCCAACAACTTATAAAATCAGAGATCCACAACCAAATATTAGGAGCATAGGAAATCCTGTAGAAAGGAGTGTTTTTAGGAGCTAGAGGGGTCAAGGACATCACAAGAAAATCTATAGAATCAATTAACTTTGAACTATAAAGGCCCACAGAGACTGAACTGCCATCCAGGGAGCATGCATGAGACCACCCTAGGTCGTCTCCACATATGTAACAGTTGTGCAGCTTGGTCTTCATGTGGGACTCCTTAAAGCAGGAGCAGGGGCTGTCTCTGACTCTCTTGCCTGTCTTCAATACCCTTCCCCCATACAGGGATGTCTTTTCTAGCCTGGATAGTAGAAGATGCACCTAACCTTACTGCAACTTAATATTTCAAGGCAGGTTGATATTCATTGGAGACCACTCCTTTTCTGGAGAGAAAGGGGAGGATTGGATGGGGGTAGAGGAGGTGGGTGGGAAGGATTGAGAGAAGAGGAGGGAGGGGAAACTGTGGTGAGGACATAAAAATAAATCAATTACTTAAAACAAAAAGTGTACTCTGAATCTCTTCATTAGGACTCACAATTAAATCACTTCAACAATTATAACATGCACATAGACAAAACTTATCTTCATAAATAGCATGCATGTGTTACATGCTCATGTGTGCTCACATATAGATTAGGGTGCACTTGCATGTATTCTCAGGAGCCATCCACAATGGTTTTTGAGACAGATTCACTCATTGGCCAAGTGTTCACTAGGTAGACTAGATGATCTGGTTACTAAACCTAAAAGACCTGCTTACCTCTGCTTCTTCAGCTCTGGGATACACACACTACCACACCTGGCTTTAATGTGCTTATTGATGTTTATTTCTTGGATTATAATTTAATTAGATCATTTCCCCCTTTTCTTTTCTCCCTTCAAACCCTCCCATATGCCCACCTCCTCCCTTAGAATAGTTATTGCATGTGTATGCCCATATACATTCCTAAATATAAACAGATGAGTCCATATTATGTTACTTTTATGTATATTATATCCGGTCTTTGGGGAAATGAACTCAGCTCCTTCTGCTTGTTTGGCTTATTTAGAAAGCTTCCCTAACACACTTTAAGAAAACTTTTCTGTGCTTCACAAATTTACTATATTTGTGAAATGGGATTCTAAGCACCAGGGAAAGAAATATAAAAAGGTCATACCTTTGCTTTAAGAAGTTATTTAAGCCGGGCGTGGTGGCGCACGCCTTTAATCCCAGCACTCGGGAGGCAGAGGCAGGCGGATTTCTGAGTTCGAGGCCAGCCTGGTCTACAGAGTGAGTTCCAGGACAGCCAGGGCTAGACAGAGAAACCCTGTCTCTAAAAACCAAAAAAAAAAAAAAAAAGTTATTTAAAAGTCTAGAGGAAATGACAAAATGAAATAACATTGTGCACTGGGTTATTGAAAGCCCTTGGCTGACCACAGATTGACTAGCAAATGCCACTGTAGTCCAGAATTCCCCTTCATTCATACCCTGTCAATCCATCCTTCATACTAAAACTAATTCTGACCATAAAACCTATAATACTGAATGTTCTACTGGATTCTTGTAAAACAATGTTAAGTTAAATAATTTAATCTAGGGTCAAAATTACAGTCTTCCCTCTGCTTTTGTTCTCTGTTCTCCCTCCATCATACTGCCTTCTTTTTAATCTTGTGCTCTTCAGTTACAACTGTAGTACATCATGTCCTACTGCTGACCCTAACATGGTCTCTATTCTTCCAAGATTCCTACCTTTACTTCAGCTGTTTGCAGAATTTCAGTTTGATTTTTGCACACCTGTTTGAGACATTGCAATCTTATGTAAGATATTTCTTGCCTTCCTCCATTCCATAACCTGACTAATGCAAATTTGTTTCAAGCCATGCATATACAATGGCACTTATAACATTGATCTAAAATTATCGCTTGATCACTTACCTTTACCACTAACTAAGTGATTAGTTCTGTGAAATTGTGACTGAAAGCTTTTAGACCTGAATGAAGGATGCCTGAACCAAGATAAATTTGTTTCCATTGTATGATGGCTTTTACTGACCATAATTAAGGTCCAGCAGAGTGATTTAAGAGGCTTAGTGAACCTCGATTTTTCAGGTTTAAAATAAAAAGTTGCTGAACAGTTCTTTGACTAACTGGGGAAAGTGGATGAGGCAGTTTGGATGGAAGTTGCTATAAATTAAGGTCTGTGTTTATGTGATATAAACTATGGGGTCGTAAGAGGTTCCTGGGTTCATGGTCATAACATGATCCTCAATCCTATTGAGAATTGAAAGAGAATTAAAAGACATCAGTAAGAAGCCCCTACTCTTGGCATAACGGTTATTTGAATTTTAGTAATTCTTAAATTCTATTCAATTTTTTATATGGCTATATTCTCCAAAGGCATTCTCAGATATGTAGAAACTATTAGAAAACTATTAAATAAATGGTATTAATGGTAGCTTTTGACTTATAGGAAACACAGACAATATGTATATATGTAAATATTAAAAATCATATATGTACATTACAGCAATTAAGGAAAAAAGAAGCCATGAATTTGAAAAAGACCAAGATGAGAAAAACAAGAAGGAAAAGAGGTAGGTGAAATGATGTAATTATAATATTGAAAAAATAAATAAGAATTATCAGCCAACCTCCCCCCAAATATTACTTGTTTTTAAATTTCTTATCCAATCATTTGTAAAAGAATAAACCCTTAGGATATTTTCAGATTCTCTTAATTTCCTTAAAATAAGACAGAGTAGGAAGAATTAAGTTCAACTTTTCTGTAGCACAATCCACATAAACCACAGATGTTGAAGCATGAAATGCTGAGTACGTAAAGCATCAGGCTTGAGGTAGCTAGAGCCTGGGAGTGAGGCTTGGGGGTCAGCAGTCTTAGAGACAATGTTTAAATTTTCACCCTGAAGGTGATGAAAGTAAACTTCAGAAATTTTAGGAAGTGGGAGTCTTGATCAAATTGAAGTTTCAGAAAAATCATTTAGGCCAAAGTGTAAAGAAGCTGGAGGAATCAGTTAATGGGTTGTCATACTTAAGGTGAGATAAGGAACCAGGGAAATGTATCTGTTTGGGAAAGAAAATGATGGGGTCAGTTTGGGCCAAGCAGAAATCGCTCTTAAAAATTGACTAAAACACACTTCTTACTTAAATGGTTATGAATCTTTTCCTCCTAGGCCTTGGAGGACCATATACATTTTCACTCTAAATTGCATATTCTCATAATATGATCACAGACATAAACAGATAGCAATAACCTAAACTATTGCGAACTCCAGATTCTCTGTAGCTTTTAGCCATAAACCTAGCTAATAGAGCTTGAATTATCACCTATCATTAAATTCGCTTTAAAAGTTTCAATTGCTTTTGATTTAGTTCTGAATTACAAAAAAATAGAAATATGGTAGAATATTTCCTAAAATATACACAATAGATATATATGTATGTATATATATGGTATGTAAATGGAGTTATACTATGAAGGAGAAGCAATACCTCTACTAGATATTACAAAGTAATGAATGAATGAATGAATGAATGAATGAATGAATGAATAAATAAATAAATAAATAAATAAATAAATAAATGCTAGAAATGGATTACATCATCTAGGTTGTTGGCAAATGATATCCAATATCAGCAAGATATGTCCACTGTACTTGTTTGTTTGGGTTTGGGGGGTTTTTGTTTTTTTGTTTTTTGTTTTGTTTTGTTTGTTTGTTTGTTTGTTTTGTTTTTTTCCAGACAGGGTTTCTCTGTGTAGCCCTGGCTATCCTGGAACTCACTCTGTAGACCAGGCTGGCCTCAAACTCAGAAATCCACCTGCCTCTGCCTCCCAAGTACTGGGATTAAAGGCATGCACCACCACTGCCCGTCAATTTGTACTTTTATTAAGGACGAAAACCTGGAGCTAAGCAGGTCCTAGGTCCTAGGAGAAACCCTATGCCCACCATTTCACTAAAGAAGGTGGATTGCTGAGCCAGAGGAGGGGGGGGTTTAGGAGGAGTTAGTTTTCAGAGGGGAAACCAGGAAAGGGAATAACATTTGAAATGTAAATAAAGAAAATATCTAATAAAAAAAAAGAAAGGGTCATCACATTAAGCAAGGTCCTTATAATCTATCCTTATACCACAGATTAATGTATCTATCAACCCTTATCAGAAAAAGCTTCTTCTGGCAGTGCATATCGATTAACACAGAGACCCACAATTGATCAAGATATGAAAATTAAGAAACTCGAGAATTTCCAGCCAAAAGAGGTCACTATATCATACTCTTCATCTCCTGCTCAGGGATCATAGTGAAAGAGGGGCAGAATGACTGTAATAGCCATAGGAGGGGGGGTGACTACAAGGAAACTGTGCTCTGAACACTGCAGGCAGCTGCACAATGAGTCGACAGTGGTTGTAACAGCAGACACAAGACTAGCTGAACAAAGTTCCAGAGAGGGAGTGGGCATGAAGTCCACTCTTTGCTAAAGAGTTTTGGTAGTGGATAGGTGCTGGGAGAGGCAGAGTCACGTTTTTTAATGGTATTGCCCCTGTAGGAGAGACCACTTTAGAGTGAAGATCATGCATCACAAAGACTAGGCAACAAACTTTAAAATGTCAACACAAATTTGGGTGGATAGGGAAACAGAGTGGACCTTGGCAGAGTAGGAGGATCAAGTTCAAAATGCGTTGTACGAAATTCTCTAAGAACTGAGAAAAAGAACATTTTTAGAAAACAAAAAAGGAGTAAGAGGAAAAGAAAACTGTCTGTTTAGTGGGAAACCTGGAGCAAAAGAGACTGAGAAAGCCAGGGCTTTGTTCATTGGCTAGCTGTCCCAGAGCAGGAGAAGACAACACAAGAGTAGCAGAGACTACTTGGCTGTGGAGAGAGTATACCGAGAGAAGCATTGTGGTCCGTGGGCTTTTCATTTGATCTGCTAATCTCTAGAAAATTCATAGGTAGCTACACAGTTTTGAATGTGATATTATAAAGTACTTTGTCATCATTTCATGCAGGAAAATTATTTTTGATAAATATACTTTAGGTACTTTTCTAATGCAATGTGATAGCATTACATGCCATGTTTCTTCAAACAGAAAGGAAGATATAAACTATTGACAGATCTGTTTCACTGTAATTTAAACAACAAAGTAATGAATATCTTTCAAGTCTTTACTCTTTGTACATGTCTAAGAAATGTTTTCTTTGTGTATGTGAGCATATGTGTACAAGTATGTAGACGCCTAAGGTCAATGGCAAGTGTTCTTCCCATTCCTTGTGAAAAAGGGTCGGTCACTGAACCTTGAGCTCACCAACACAGACTACCTGGGCAAGCCCAGAGATCCTTCTGTGTCCTTCAGCAGCACTGTGACTATAGGCATGTGTTGTTACACCCAGCTTTTATATGTCTGTGTGTGTGAGTACTGAATACCTAATGAATATCCTCACCTCACGTTTGCATTTTACCAACTGAGCCATCTTCCCATCTGCTTCTACCTCTATTTCAAAATTGAATGACCGGAAGTTTGAAAGATGTCTCAGTGATTGAGCACACTGGCTATTCTTCCAGAAGACCAGGGTTCAATTCCTAGCACCACATGGTGGCTCACAACTGACTGCAATTCTAGTGACAGGATCTGACACCCTCTTCTAACACCTTTATGCATTGCATGCCCATGTTGCACAGATATAAATTGAGACAAAGGCTCACACACATAAAATAATAATAAATAAATCTCAAAACAATGAATGGCTAAAATATATACATTGATATGAGTGCCAGACACTCCAAATAATGGGTTATAATAACCAGGCAAGCATTTGGGGCTTTTTTTGTTCAGCAATGAAAACCAAAGTTCCTCAATATGCTTTCTTATGCAAATGGCCATTAAAATGCAGTCATTTTAGTTTCTAAATCAGTTGTGAAATCTTTGAGATATTTAAAGTATTAACTCTAAAACTTGTAATGTCAGAAAAAGGAAATATTTCATTAAGTCTTGATTTAGCAAGCAAATTTGAAGTGAAAAAAACTTAAAAATTTTTGTTTCAAATTTTACATACATTAGGCTAAAATTAAAAACCATTCTTGGTGACCTTAACTGGTGTTCTAGAGATATGTACAGTTTGTAAGTACTCCACTGGGTTCAAAACCCCCCAAAATGTGAATGTTCTGCATGTTCTTTATTCATTCGCAAATGTCCTTTATTCATAAAACCTCCCTATATAAAAGGCTGAGACAATGCAATAAATCAGCATATTTTTACCTCTCTATAGAGTGATTGGAAATTCAATTCTTTCTTTATATACTAAACAGAACAAAGCTGGAGTCACTAGTCTTTTATGTGGTTGGATGTTGCTGTGTTGTCTGGATATGGCCAATCACCCATCTAGTGCTCAATCCACATGCCCAGTTGTGGGTGTCTCTCAGCTCTTTTGTTTTTCAAGTCATCTTTGATATTTCACTGATCTTCTGTTGTTGTCACCTTTGAAGCAAAACACTGTCACTCTGCTCATAGTCTATATGCAGGGTTGCAAAAAAGTGATTTATGAGTTAGGTAGGTTTTTTAAAAGCTAAATATCCACATTGGAAGCCAAAGACAATTGGGAAAAGAATGCAAAAATTGAAATTGTAAACTTCTGAGAATTTCCCAAGATCCTCACACCATTTCCATGTTTTGAGAGGAATGTGAGAAACAAAACAAAGCCTCATGCAAATAAATAAATAAGAAAGGAATAATAATTTATATGATGAAGCAAAAGAGGACAATATTTTGAAAGTCTGTTTCATATAGAGCTACAGCAATGACTAGAGTTATCCTAAATGGTACCATATGGTTTCTCCAAACAATTAGGTCCAGCCTCTGCCTTAATGATGATGCATGAAATGTCATAGTCAGAAAGATGCTCAGAACATCTTTGAGTGTATCGAGCCTTCAGAACTGCCACATTTACTTGCAATGCTTTCATTCTGTCAGTGCAAGTATCATACAGCACCAACTCTATAAACAAAGAGCTGCACAGCTTTAGGGGCACAATTACAATTTACAAATATAGTCTGTCTAAAATCCAAATAAATTTACTCTAGGTCATAACATAGCAGGGTTGGGAATAGAACCTCCTCCTAATGGCTGCTCTAGGCTTTATTTACTGACCTCATAGTAGTTCAGATGAAGTCAGCCAAAAAATAGGTGAGAGACCATCACAGCATAATAAAGCTAAATAATGAGCCTAAATGCCCTGCAGGCATTGTCTTTTTGACATGGGCTTTTAGTTGTTTTATATGAAGCTCTGATCTGAATTTGTTTGCTATGCTAAGACTTGTAATGGAGCTGATCCTTTGTCTCCATAATTTTCATTTACTCTTTCTGCCATGCTGAAAGACTGCAGTACTGTAGGGGATTACACTGTGATGAGCTTAGGACTGTGCTTCCTGGTCTACCTGAACATTGACTCTCCAGTGGCTGCAGTCTACCAATAAAAGGCAAGGAGCAGAAGCTGCATGGGGCCATCCCACCTAGTTCAGACACTGGCCACTTTTCTTCTCCTTATTCCTTCTGCCGACTATGGACAGAGCTTACTGAGAATTCCACCTTTTATCACTGTGAGCACAAATAGAGAAGGACTTTAAGGCACAGGGTGACATTTACTAAATAATATAGCAGCCTGAAACTGAGGGCTTGGGTGGCCTGGGCTGGTATTTGCAGCTTTCCTGACTTGCTTTGCTATAGAAGGATGGAGCTAATGCTTCATTAATTTCTCCCACAGTTCAAAAGTAGCACAGTAAAAGAGCAGGGATGGGCAAAGAGAATTTATGACTCACCAGTTGTAAAATAATTTGAATCTTCTACTTATGCTTTCAAAAGGATCTCAAATTCTACATGTGACAGAAGTCCAAAGCTTCTGCCTCGTGTGAACAAAGTGTAGGTCCAGAAAACTCCTGTTTAAAAAAAAAAAGTCATTGTAATATCGGTTTCAGTCAATTTACACCAAAGGAAAATTCTGTAGTAATCCAAGATTCTGGTTATAAATTATGTCTGAAAGGAAACTGCTTGTTTTTCTAAGGATAGCATCTATTTTTAATAGCAAACACTATAAAATCTTGTTCTTTCAGGTTAATTAAATATATAAATCACATGCAGTCAGATCACTAAGCAACCTTGATGCTGCTCTAGCTGAAGATCTACTGTACAATGGAATTGACAAATAAAAGGCCCGGGGTGTTACGGGCTTTCAGAATTCCTTCCTAAACTAAGCATGTTCACAAAGTAGTAGAAGAATGGGCTTGTGGCATTTTCTGGGCAATACCTCTCCCTCTGGGCATACCTCAAGGACCACCTTTTCTAGGACACCTTCCTTCTCCCCACATGACCCATCCCTTTTAACCCACAGAACCTAAGATGTTAGACCCAAGCCTCAGCTGCAACCTCATCCCGAAAGCAGCCCTGGGCCTGGCCTTGCTCTCCCCATGCGGGGAAGACCTGCTTCCCTCCACAGGATCCACACTGTAAGAACTAGCCCCTCTCATCCCAGCTTGGTGCCCTGAATATGACTTCCCTCTTAAAGTAGACAAAGTCAGGCATCACTGTGCAGAGTGAAAGCTGGCCAAATATACTTACCTTGACAATTTTTAGAAACTACACACCAATAAACCTTAGCACACCATAACTTGGGTCTGGGATTTTAGTCAGTCTTTCCATGTTTTGAACCTTCTACCTAATGATTTCCATTGCCAAATGGATTTTCACTATCTCATGTGAACTTGATTCAAAAAGACATGAAGAGAGTTATAAGCACTAGAAAGCAGAAAATAACCTATTTTAGGGCGCAGCAGTACATTCAAAGTGCATTTTTTTTTCTTTTAGGAGGACTCAAAGGTTCATGTCTAAGGAGCAGATAGGGCAGCTGAGTAGGCAGGGTGCCCCGGTCATATCATTTGTAACAATCTCTGGTTGAGTAGGCTTGGTATCCTAGCACATGTAATAGATATGTATTTTGAAATTAGTAGGCTAATCTAGGCTTAAGAAATGAAGATGGAACAGTGGAAGCATCAGAAGTATAAAGTGCATCAGAAAACCAACCACTGGAGGAAGCACGTCACCCAGCCAGGGAGAAGAGAAACGTGAAGGACACAAAGTTCTCTTTTAACATATTAATGTTCTTTAGTAAACCAACTACTACTTGGTAATTCAATTGGAGATAATTCTAAATGAGAGCTTTATTATATTTTTTTCTTATTTCTTTTTCTAATTTTTCCCATTCGTCATCTTTTAAAGGATTCTATAATAGATTTTTTACGTTGAAAAATAGTTTTCTTTCTATATTAGAGTAAAATGGGAGTCCTATATAAAAGATCCTACAGTGTGAATTATTAGAAAATAACTTAAGCAAATAATTGACATAGTCATTTTAATTGCCACCTTGCTATCTCTGACCTACTTTACTTAGCTGTTTTTATGAATCCTCAGTCTCTAACATACAGGAGAAGGTTAGATTTAGAATGCATGTAAGATAATGTTGATGCTTCTTTCTGTTTTGCTAAATGAACTATATTTCTTTACAAACAAATCAAGCTAGCCAAAGTCATTGTGGATATGGCTTTCCTAATAGCAAGTTTATATTTAATTATCTGTATCGTTCACTGTAGTGTATCTCTTTCAAGGCAGTCTTAAGTTCTGCTGCACTACTATTAATGCACAATCTAACCAAATGAAGCAGAAGTTCCTCTTTTAAGCAATGGAACACATTAAAGCAGAACTTGAAAGAGAAGCAACAGAGGAATGCTGCTTACAAATTCACTCACTGGCTTGTGCTCATCCTCCTTATACAGCCCAGGTTCAGCTTACCTGTGACACTACACATAGTGAGATGGGCTGGTCTTCACAAGCCAATCAGCAATCAGCTTTTAAAAGCAAGTCTGAGCTCTTTTAAAACCCTGTATCGGGGGACTTGAACTATGATTTTCTACTTCCTATAGCATGCTTCCCTAATGATTGGTCACTGTGAGTCACCTCAACTAACAAAAAAAAAAAAAAAAAAAAAAAAATGACATGGGATTCCTGTGTAATGACAAGTGTCCCAACTGCACAGGGACCATTTGTAAAATATGGAAAGGTCTAAATAAAGCAATTTAGAGTTGTAAAGTGGTTGCCATTTATGGGTACACAGAAAGAGTTCTCTTTTTTTTTCATGGATAATGTTGATAATAATAAACAAATCATGACAGTCAAACCTAAAGAGAGAAGACAGTATTCTAGAAAAACACTCATATGTAGGGCCAGACACAATGCATATGTGGCCCTGACATATGTGAAGTGTAAACACCCTCAGATTTAATCAGCTTCCTCACATGATAGTCATGGCAAAAAGATAAAAGACCAGTTCTCTCGAGACTACATATTCATTCTTCAATGATCTGTTCACACTGAGGTGTCTGTACAAACCTAACCATAAAGCAAGAAATTAAACCAAGCCATCAGAAACCTGTACCACGGGTGCTAACACAGGCCATCATATGAAACACACTTCATGCTGTTATTCAGGGATAATTGTTAGATTAGTGGCTTGTACACTGATTGCCTTTATCCTCCTCAAGCATAGCTGCTAAGAAATTTAGTCATCATTGTTATTAAACTCACATCTAGCTTTATATTTTTACTTACATTGGTCTTCATTTGGGCTATGTAGTATCCAAACATTTCTATGTCATATCCCGTAAACATTTCAAAGTCAGTTTTTGCTCATTTTGTTGTGTTTTCTTGGTAAAACCTTTGACTATGATACACAGGATAGAAGGCAGAGAAGGAAGCAGGAGAGTAAGTGAACCTTAGACTTTGGAATACCTACTCACTAATTTTACTGTCATCTTGCCATAATCAATAGTCCTGTGTGTGGGAAGGAGGACAGTTTCAGCTGAGGGATTATTCAGATCAGATTAGCCTGTGACCATGTGTGTAGAGAACTGTCTTGACTGGTGACTGGCTTGTGAAGACCAGCCCATCTCATATGTGTAGTGTCACAGGTAAGTTGAACCTGGGCTGTATAAGAAAGGAGGATGAGCGCACAAGCCAATGAGTGAATTTGTAAGCAGCATTCCTCTGTTGCTTCTCTTTCAAGTTCTGCTTTAATGTGTTCCTCTGACTCCCCTCAATAATGAATGAACCTGCAAGTTGAAAGATGAAACATCCACTTCCCTCCTCAACTTGCATTGGTCCTTGTGTTTGTCACTAAAAAGCAAACTACAATGGGGCACCGTGAGTTCTGTCTTAATATTTTACTATTTCGTTGTGTTTAAAAAACTTACTTTAGATATATCTGTCCTACAAATTACATGAATTCTCAGAGCCTAGGTTTCATCTATAAGGGAAGAATAGAAGCATATACCTTGCAGGAAGAAACAAACAATCAACTAATTTTAGCTTCTGTCAATACATGAATTCTGTGTTTATGTTCTTTGAACAGTAATATGGACATTTACCAAACATAAAAGCATGTATGCACACACACACACACACACACACACACACACACACACACACACACTATTTTGTTATTTGTCAAAATTATGATATCTAGAAAATAATTGAAATGCATATAGGAACTGAGTCATTTTATGAAGGCAGTTTGGGTATCTAAGAGGTTTTCATTCCTGAGTCCCCCACCTCCTCCTGCAGAGTTCCTCAGCCTGTCTCTAACAATGGTCTTCACCAGGGTACACAGGACTCACCGATGACCTATTGCAGACAGTTAACACAGAGCAAAGCAAGCGGCTCTCACAGTACAGGCAAATGACTTGTTCTCAACTCTTCAAAGTTCATAATTCAGTCTCACTGTCATTCCTTTCCGTTTACCGGCACTTTTATGAAGGGTAAAGCTGAACAGAAAGAAAACCAGAGTCATTAACTGCTTGAAAGTTTAATGTGCTACCAAACCAGAATTAGATGTGATAATGAAATTTCCACTGCTGAAAGCAGACTTTGCTTGCTGATGTATGTAGTGAGAAGGTGGTCTCATAACCAATGAAAATTAAAAAACAAAACAAAACAAAAAACACAAGTTATTTTCTATTTCTCATTCAAGTTTGTGTCTAAAATGGCTAAACATGAGTTAGACTACTTTTTTTTTAAATGTAGTAAAATTCCTTGTTTCTTAAAAAACATAATACATTATAAATATATAGATGTCAATCAAATCCCTTTATATCTAGAGACATTTTTGAGCAGCTGATACAGTTTAACACTTCACAATGTTATGCTTTATTCATCTATGTGAATGGAGCATTCTAAAACATCACAGTCCCTTTCACTGGCCTAATCACAATCCTAAATCCAACGTTCAAGGTGTAGCTACCAAAAATTCCAAACATTTTAACTACAGAGGTTCCCTAATTTTGATGGTTCATTTTACAATTTTCCAGATTTTCCATGAAAGCATCCTTTGAACTTCAACTTTCCTGGCAGGCTGGACTTCTACAGCAGACCTGCAGTCCTCTGGCCATGTAACCACGGGTATGAATAGCCTCTACTCTATAAGGCAATGTTTTTTACCCAGACAAAATGTTCAGTGGGACAGTATATCAAGTACATTTCTAACTTATTGTCAACTTAAAGTACATACCAATAACTTTGGGGATATAATCCTATTATACATCAAGGAATATCAACACTTCAGTTTCTGTCTCCATTCTTAATATTTATTGTCACATGGACCACGTATTATTCTTCAAGTACAACACAATCTGTCTGCCTTTTTTCGTCTTTGAATATACCACTATCTTGCCCTAAAGTTCTTAAGCAGAGCTGCTTCAACTCACTTCCTGCCTCTAGGTACCAACTGTGTCTTTCTTCCCACAACTTCCACTCAGGGACCTGTTATAGATCACCATCTGTTGAAATTAAATTCATTTAAATTTAAGTTAACATACCCCTTTTCAAGAAAAGTTTCTTTCTTGCCCACCCCAAACTGACCTGATATCCTACTCCTCTACATCCAACTGTTTTGGATATATGTAAATCCAATTGATTTACATCTTATATATTAACTCTCATCCTGTGACACACAGTAAGAGTTCATTCACTGTGTGGTCAATGACTGGGCAATATTGCATTTTCATTTACACCCAGCCTTCTCCTCTTTCTGGGCTTAGAAGGTTCTTAGTCATCAAAGAGAGAGGTGGAAGGTGGGTGCTTATTAATCTTCCTAACATTTCATTATCTAATAGACTCATTGCATATAATGTAGACTTGATAAGTATTTCCTGAATTGCATGATTAAACTGGGTCAGTCAGGCTCAGCTAGAAGTACTTCAGTTATTGCTTTCAGATTTATCAGGAGCAACTCTAGTGATGTAAAAGGCAATTGCCTTTTGCTGAATCATAGCTGCATTTATATCACAGTATGCTTTGGAAGGTACCACCTATTGAATTAAATACAAAAACATTAACCTTCCTGTATGTTATACTTTACATTCTCCTGGCTTCTTTCAGGCATGAGGACATATCTGTAAGGTGTTGACCTAAATTTCTGCTGACCTAATTTCTTTGTTGCAAAAGGATTTCGGTTCAGCCTGTCCCCGCTGCGGAAAGGTTTTGTTCTACATCACTGTCAAATTTCAATGACAAATGGAATGAACTTTGTTAGTCCTTTTGAGATTTCAGAATATCTCAGGATATTCCCTTTTAATATCTAAGAGGATTTCAGTGATTTGTCCTACTGGCTTCAGAGTGTAAAGGGGGCTCTCTGATTCCCAGGCATTTACTCTAGGCTGTCAAGCATGTCCCATGGAACCACTATACACTTCCTGCAAACATTTTTACTGTATAGGAGTTTACTAATGAAATGGAGAAGAATACAAGTGGCAAATGGAATTATTGGGCTCTTAAGTAAGGGATAGAACTGTTTTCAACACTAATGGATTCAGCTTTGGGTCTTGTACTGTATATTTTGAAACAAACAAAAAATATCCTCTCTTATGATTGAAATTATTTTTCTCCCAATGGTGCATATGCCAAATATATTTTCCAATATGCTACTAATATGCTAATTGTATGCATTTGTGCTCGAGGGCCATGGTAATGGAAAAATGATACTTAGCCCAAATAATTCAGTAAATGTAAAAGCTATGCATCCATAGACAGGAGTCTAACAACAATAACAACAACAACAACAACAACAACAATCACAATAACAACAACAACAACAATTCCTTCCCTTGAGTATTCAAAAACATGAAATATCAAATCTACAATGTTTTCACAGATGTCTACACAGACTTCATTATATTAATGTTAGAATCATTTGTTTACATGTAGTCTTAATATGAGATATATTAGTTTTGAGATTCAGAATTTCAATAACTTAAAGTGATATGGTAAAAGTGTCTTCAAAGAATTCTCTTATGTTTGATCACAAATTATAGCTCAACAATGTTATCCCCATGTTTCCATTGTAAGCAATTATCTTGGAAGACCTGAAGGTATCACACCCTGTCAGTCAGAGATGTGGTCAGCAAAGTGTAGGGGACTTTGACAAAAGTAGCTGTCCCAGCAATTTAGACTGAACTAAAGTTGTAGTATTAAGTAATACTAAAGTATAGAAGAAAGCTAGCAGGGGAAAGTAAAAGCTATTCTCAAGAGAGAAAAGATATATGAAAATCAAGTGCAGGTCAAAAGAGAAGTGGTGGGTTATTTTTAATAAGGATAAGATTAAACAAAATCAATAAAGAAAAAAACTATTGAACAAATCAAAAACTGTTGGATATATTTCTGAAAAGCATCCTATCCTAGATGTAAAAAAAAAAAAAAAAAAAAATGTATACAGCATACATGGGTAACCGGGTAGTGTAAAGAGGAAGAAAGTCAAATCCTTCATCACCAAAAAGTTGTTGGGTATAGACATTGATCCATGTAATGACTCAAACTGGCAAACACATTACCCATGCATTGCTGCACCATGACTAGATTAAATAATGGCCCAAGGAACTGATCATTTATAATTGAGTATCTTACAGTAGTCTAGTGTGTCATATTAAACCAAAAGCAGAGAGGAGAAGCACATTGTAAGATAAGAAGGAGAAACAAAGGAAGAAGAAATGGCAAAAGGAGAAGAAACAGCAAAGACAAAAGAAGAAAGTATGAGAGACGATGGGTTCTGTGGCTAGTTCTTTAGCTGCGGTGTTGGTATGGCTACCTACAACAGACTAGATATTCCCTAATGGAATTTGCCAGAATCTCTAGAGATATTTATTGAGATATCACTCAAGATATCCAAATAAAATCAAAGAATACAGTATGAAATCAAAGGTCATTAACATTTCAAATGATTTGTTTTAGAGAAGAAATAGCAGATATCTATGGGTTACAAATGCAGCAAAGATATTCTCCTATAAAGCAAGAATGGAAAAACTATTGCCTCAGTAAGAAATAGTCTCAGTACACAATGGCCTAAGGTGATTTAGATACACACTAGAGATTTTGTGTGGTTCTCTTGAATCTCTTTGATATCCCCTAATTAAGGAGTCCATATGACCTCTATCTTGATTCATACAGGAGCCAGTAAAGCTTTCAAGATTCAAGTCAACTGATAACATACAACATGTGTTCTTGTGTATCCATCCTCTGTGGAGAAGTTTAAGACCCTTTCTTCCTATGAGATATAGCTTTCCATATTTTCAGAAAGCATTTGATGAACAAATAGCCTTTGGCTGTCAGAGTTTATTGACTCAGCATCCTACCCCAGCAACATCACTCTCATTCTGTTGCAGCACACACCTGCTGCTCCAAGGTCTCGGAGGCTACTTGGTACTGCAATCTTTATATGCCCCAATACAGGGGAACGCCAGGGCCAAGAAGTGGGAGTGGGTGGACAGGGGAGCAGGGAGGAAGGAGGGGGAGGGGGGAGGGGACTTTCGGAATAGCATTTGAAATGTAAATTAAGAAAATATCTAATAAAAAATGGAAGAAAAAAATAAAAATAAAAGTAAGACGCCACACAACAACAACAACAACAACAACAACAACAACAAAAAGAATAGAAATTAAGTTCTTTAGGGAAAGCTAGTAACTTTTCCATGTTTGTCATCCCTTAACACACATGTTAAATCCATTTAAGAATTTAACAGCAGCAGCCATTTATCAGGTAAAACAGGATATGACACGGGGCTTAGCTGCTTGTTTCTGAAGTAAATTGCTACCCCTATGTTGCATATATCTTTTCTGAATATAATCTTTGAGGAATGACAAAATTATCATTTAAATTAACAAGAAACATATTGGTGTACCTGTTGCCCCCCCACCCCGCCCCGCCCCAGGTAAAAGAAGAAATTTTAAAAAAATTTAAAAAATAATAAAAAGGAAAGGAGAGAAACTTCTAAAATCCATTTTGACTTTATCAGGAACAAAGATGACAACTGAAGCAAAAGCCAAGTCAAATCTAGCTTTTCATAAAGTTGCCCAAGCCTGTTTCTGTTTAGGCAAACTTCTTGTTCAAACTCTACTTTCAGAAGCCACAGTAGATTGAACAATCAGAGTGTTTGAAAACCCAATCATTCCCACAAGGATTCGTGAAGTGTTGGACGTCTGGCATATGGGTGTTCTGAATAAAAGGATTTTGCCAGGAGTTTTAAGATCAGAGATCCACAATTAATTCTGACTGCTTGGATCAATAAAGATTGTTTTCCTTTGAAACAGAGCACCCATAAAGTTATGTAATTTGAGGTATAGGAAAATCATTGCCGAACAAGTAAAGAGTGCTTTGGGCCCACAGAATCCATTTGGCAATAGTTTCAGCATGAAAAGTAAGACCATTATTTTGATGAGACAAATGCATTTGAAAACCATGAAAGATTATATCAGTGTTCTATTTGAGTAGAATACATTTATGTTCCGCACAAATTCACTCAGGTGTAGTACTAATCGCTGCAGAAATGTAGTTCAGTGTGAGCTCTTTCCTAAAGAAAAAGCACATGTGAAAAGCTGAGTTATTTTGTCTAATGCAGCTGCTACTTGCTCTGCAGAAGCAGGAATGTGGCTGATGACAAGGTAGAATGGAACGTGACACCTCTGCTGGCAACCAGCCAAGAATACACAATGTTTTAGCCAGTCTGTGGTGTGTGATCTATTTCTTAATTGTTGATAACATATAATTAGGACAATCTTAGCCTCACTTAATGAATGCAGTAAGTTAAACTGCAGTGTTAGAGAATACTTGGATAGACTCTGTTAGTCTTGGAGCACAGAACTGCAGAGTACCATTTTATAAACAGTACAAAATGGAATCTTCCCTTTACAAATTATTGGCCTGGAATTATGGCCAACATCCTAACCCACACTATAAATTCTGTGCACTGTATAAATGTCAACTGATACTCATGGACAATGTGCCCAAAATAAATTTTTCCTTTGAACATTTTAAAGGTAAGATTTATGTGAAGAAATTTGGCACATGTGTAAAATGACCAATTACTTGCTCTGCTAATCAGTTATCAACCTGATTTATTCTGAGGGTGCTCCTTTCTCAAGTGGTCTGAGCTCAGTCTAGTGGACTGTTTATTTTAATGAAGATATTTCCTACAAAATAATTTATTGATTATTGTCTTTTCATTAAAATAGATTACTTACAGTTATTTTTCACACCCATATTACTTAGAATTACATTTAAAAAAATATTATAAAGGATACTAACATCTTTATGTAGGCCATAAATAAATTCAACTGAATCTTTCATGTTTCTTATCAAAGATTAATTTTTTGGAAGGGGGAAACCCTAACAATCTATGAAATAACCAAAGAAATTTAAATTTTTGTTAAATACATTCTAGCTTTCATCTAGAAGAAATCAATAAAACAAAATCTTGCTTAAAGGGGAGTAATATTTGTCCATAGCATGCATACTTTTCCTGATGTTTTCATCATTCTGTCTTTAAATTTGTTCTGTTATCAGGATCAATTTTGGTTTCAGTCATCCCAAAGGAACTGTCTTGAGTGAAGCTCTTATCGGCAAATTGTAATGAAGAATCAGCTCACATAGCTGTTACTATGGTGCTAACATATCTGAAGAAAATTTTAGTGGAAATAAAATTCTACAGCACTAAATTTAGAGGTATTTCATTTCCTAGTAAGAGGCATAAAAATAGTATCACTGGATACAATTTGAATTGCAAGGGAAAGATATTTATTCCTCCATGATGTTCAAATGTGCACATTCTACAAAGCCAGTTTCTTTCCACAGTCCTAGAGACATATTAGAAATCATGTTACCTAAGTTGCAGTGAGGCCTCTGAAGGACAGTGCAAAGAATGGAGAGTTTCATTTTCAGCTGGCTGCTGTTTTAAGACAGAAACACTAAGAGAGGAAAGCAATGTGTGTGTGTGTGTGTGTGTGTGTGTATATATATATATATATATATATATATACACACACACACACACACACACACACACACACACTACAAGCATATGAAATGTAATAGTTACACTAATATGTAATATGTAATGGTGCTCTGTATTTGTGATAGGATGCTAAGATGCTAAGTTGTTCGTTCTCTCACAAAGGCAGGGAGAGTCAGAGGACCTCATTGCCATCCTGGTATGGTGACTAGAAATTTCAGTTATAAACTCTATTTTTTCATTAAAAAGAATAATATTTTTCTGGGAAAAATCAACCAAATTCCATTTTCCAAAAGTAGAAATAATAAAAAGCTCTAGAAATTATGACAAAATATATTTCCTATATTAAAATTACTCTTACACATTTAATATAATTTAAATATGTTTTTGCCCACTATTCAAAATCATGCCAAATTCCTCAATTCAGACTGCTTCCCAGAAGTACCACCTAAGTGTCTGCTGAAAGAAGAACGTCTTAAAATTATATTTAAAATTTTATTTCATTAAATGCTTTCTGTGATTAAGCCACACACACAAAATAAGCTCTACAATCGCTTTTTGCATTTCATTTCATCTGAATTTCTAGGCTTTTATGCAAGAAGAGAAATTTTTAACTTTCAGAAAACACAACTAAATCTGTTAGCAATCTCTAACTTCTATAAGTAATATAATATAAATACTAACGATTGGGAATAAGAAGGTATTCTAGTTTTCTATACATCATCTTTAAGTTCACAAAGAAGGTTTGGGACTCCCTGTGCTCTGTGCGCACAAGAGAAAAAGGGGAAAGTTGTTTTTATCTGTTCTATAAACTGTCAAGTAAAACTCCAGCCTCAATTCCAAATACGCACTTTCACTAACATGAACACGTGTGCCCATGATTACAGAGACTGTTTTAGAAAAAAATGTGGTCATTGTATGGGATTATTTTTATTTTATTTTTAATTCATTTTTTACATTCCATATTCCATTTCCTGCCTCCCATCCACCCTTTGACTGCTTCACATCCCACACCTCCTCCCCACCCCACCAGTCTCCACGTGGATGTCCCTACTCCCCACTCCACCTGACCTCTAAACTCTCTGGAACCTCCAGTCTCTTGAGCGTTAGCTGCATCATCTCTGAATGAACACAGACCCAGCAGTACTCTACTATATGTGTGTTGGTCTGGAAATTGAAAACTGGGATTCTTTTTATCATGAATTTGGGATTTGGGAGAAATTTTGGCTCAAATTTTAAAAAGAATAAAAGCTTTCGTGAGACTTAGTGGTAGTACTAGCATGGTAGAACAGTCTTTACATCGAGATCTAACCCAGGACTTATAATCATCTGTTTGTACCATAAGAGCAATATCCTCTCACATACTGCAAATATAGAGTATGGATTAAAAACCATGATTGCCTAGATATATTTTTATATTGTCATAGTTTAATTCTCATTTCTGTTCGAAAAGGTCCTTTAGTATGAAGTCCAACTGGAAAAGAAATATAGAGGAGGTGAATTCATTTGCTAACTAGGAAAAGAGAACACTAGAGCATTTGTAAAATAAAATGTATTAATCCTTTTTCTTTTACAAAACACTCAGGAAATAGTTTGTTTAAAATGTCAGTTTAAACTGCACAGAAACACTGCACTGCAAATGTCACAGGATGGCTAATTCATTCTTTATTGATAGAAGAAGTGTTTGCCTGATTTTTGTTTGTAATCACTTCTCCCTTTTTACAGACTGGATACTAAATATAATCTACTAGTTTTTATCCACTTTTAGTTCACAGCAAACCCAGTTTCCCACCTTTGCTACTTGCTATACAAAGTGTATTAGGAGTGGTTCTCATGTTAACCTCACCAGGAGATGGGAGTACAAACTGCACATTCAGCTGCACATTTCCAGACTTTGAACTATACAAGGAGTGTTAATTCACACATACTAAACCAATGTATCTCAAAACATTCCCTAAATCACATTTCATTTTGCTAAGGCCAATACAGAAATCTTATTGCCCTAGATCAGGAAAAGATAAGCATTTGGCTCAAAAGTAAAGCCCTGTGTAGAATAAACAGATTTGCTAAATGCTTTTAGAACCTACTTTCTATTACATGAATTAATCCTGGACAATTTAGCCATATGTCTCTCATTATAAAAGCAGAGTCCCTTCTACCTGTGAGCTCTCTAGGTCACATACTTGTTCAAACATCATGGGCGGGCTTAGTACAGAGTCAGAGAATCCGTTCTGGATTGGGCATTTTGAGACTGTGTCTCAGTTCCCTGCTCCCCTTTTTTGTTTTCTCTTCTTAGTGGTTGGGTGGAGAGAGGACCAAGAGAAGTACAAATTCAACTTCTGTTTCTGAATTCAGAAGGAAACAGGCTAGAACTACCTACACAGCATGCACTGGCTTTCCTTGACGTTCCTTGGTTTCAGTGTGGCATAGATTAAAAACAAGGAGTTTCCATAGCACCCTTCTCTCAGTCCCAAGGAGGCAGCTGTGTTGAGACTTGGCAAACAAAAGACCTCCATGGAAGAGACCCAGTTTGGGCTTCTACCAGGAGCTATGGGAAAATAAATCAGAGATTGAACTTGTAGCTCCAACCAGGCTATTTTCCTGGCAAGCAGATCAAACCAAGAGAGCAGGTGTCAACCTCATCTCTAGTACCTACAAACCCAGTAGACAAGGGATATCATCATGAATCTACGAGGATCAGTAGAACTCAACACCCAGTAATGCCAGCTCTTCCCTACCACCCTTAAGTCTGTAAAATAACTAGACACTAACTTGAAGGAGAGCCCAGAAGTGGACAGAAGGCTGAAAAATCTGGGAGACTAAGCATGTTTTCCTAAACAGACAGCATTACCTAAAAGGATGGCTTTAATTATTGAATTGGATTGGATTTTAAAATGCATGGGACTCTAAATTTATAAGAGAACCAGAATAGTTATAGACAAAATAATGAAACTGTTTTCAAGGAACATCCCAGTTGCTGTGTTCATGAAGTCAATGTTCCATAACTAACACAACGAATAAAGTTTCTGCAGTGAAAATACCCCAATTGCCTAGACAAATCTTACTCACCTGTAAGATCACGACATGGCATCTGGCTACAATCGGGTGAGCTTTTGCAACTCAAATTTTCTGTACATGATGCTAGTGTTGATAGGCTCTGCTTTTTCATGTATGTGTAAGGTAGAAGTATAATTTATGTTATAATTAGGACACAAAATAGTGGGCTTCATAATTATATTTTATACATGTTTATATCATTGGACTTTGCCCATGTGTCTGTCTCTCCTGTTACCTTCTATTCTCTTAATTTGTTTTTGGATAGTTGATTGTTTGGTTTAGTTTTGTTTTGTTTGGTTTGGTTTGGTTTGGTTTGTCTGCAAATAACAATACTATTATCTCCCATAGTTATCTGAAGAAACAAGTAAGATTCTTTAAATAAAGTTAAGGGCATTTTATAAACTAATAACCAAGCTTACTCTTTGCATCTGAATCTTCCAAAGGCCATCAGCTGCCCTACTGATACTATTTCGGGGAGGTAAAAGTTTTAGGAGGTGGGCTCTAATTTGAAGAAATAAGGTGTTGGGACTGTCTTCTTGAAGTGTATGTTGGGGCTTCTCCTGATGTCACAGGTGCCATAGTTTTTCTGGAGTACAAGGTGCCCACTATGCTGTTATGCCTCATCCTGTTCTCAAATGAAAACAATAGACCATGACCTGAAACTTCTGGAATAGTGAAGCAGTACTAAACCTCTTGTGTCAGGAGAATGCTCAACAGCTGAGAATGCTTACTTAGCAAGCATAAGGACCAGCGTTTAGATCCCACCAAGCATAAAATAAGCTGAGTGCTCTCTGCATGCCTTTAACTCCAACATCAAGAAGATCCTTGGGAATTGCTACTGCCCAGTGTAGCCATGAAAACAAAACAAGGAAACAAAAATAAACAAGTGAACTCCAGGTTCAAGAGAGGCTCTGCCTTAAAAGGAATAGGCAGAAAAGGAGAGAAGATACCCAAAGCCCTCTTATGGACTACATATACCATACTCACACATGTCCACATCACAAATATCATAGCTACACCCACCAGAACCACCCACACACATGCACACAAAACAAACACATACACACACATACACACACACACAACACAAAACACATAGACACCCAAACACAAAGTCCTCTTTTAAGTTGCTTTTCAACGTATTTAATTTTCTGACTCTCTATCGTCCTCTTTGAGTAGCTTCTATAAGAAATATGAAACAATTTAAAGTATTTAACTCTATATCATGATGGATTTAAAATAAATTAGAATAAAGATGAATCAAACAAAGAAAAAGATAAATGTTAGAAGAACCTGGAATAAATCTATCTTTGGCTAAATTTTTAGCTTTAAGCTTTATGTTCTGCAAATGGAAAAGAAGATACTGGCTTTGGTAGCCATTAACTCAAAAATTTAAAACTATTAACTTTTTTTTCCTATTTAGTTTTTATTAATAAACATAAACTTAACTGCAATCCAGCTACCTTTGAAAAGGAATAAGGATAATATACAATCCAAAGAATTCAATGATAGTAGAGGTTACAGAGCATTGGTAGCAGATGGAATGGGGATGCTCTCCTGAGCTACAGGGCCTATAGGTCAAAATTGTGATCTTCTTGCTGCTCTTTCCATTCCAAAATTCTCCATATACTCCATGATGCTCATGCCTTCTGTCACCTTCCCAAAGATTATCTTCAGCTTCTCAGTCTTGACAATGCAGATAAAAAACTGGGACCCACATGCATTTAGTCCAGCATTTGCCATAGACAAGGTACCTGTGTGCTTCATGATGAAGTTCTCAGCCTCAAATTGTTCCCCATAGATGGACCTGCCACCATGTCATTATATGTGTGAATTTACCACCCTAGCACATGAATCATGGGATAATTCTGTGAAAGGAGGCACTCTTACATCCACATATTTCTTTCCAGTGTCATTAACCTTATATTAATAATTCTTCTTTTACTTTTCTGAAATCAGGCAGAAAAAAGTGTCCTCTGCAGACTGGAACAATGTCAATACAATGGACATGTTAATAGAGGGGGAATATTTTTTGTGGATTTTTAAAACAGACAGAGAACTATAAAGCAACTGATGAGTTCTGAAAGAAGGAGAGTATGTTTCTCTCAATGGTGAGTTCCCTTATTGTCCAGTGAAAAATGCTCAGCCTTGAATCCATATAAACAAAAAAGACAAAACACAGACTAAGCAAGTTATACATACTTTAGTATGTCGTGTGTGTGTGTGTGTGTGTGTGTGTGTGTGTGTGTGTGTGTCAAAATGATAAAGTAAAAGTGGATATTGAATTGAATATGGGAAGGACTGGGTAAAAAGAAGAAAAATTATGTTATTCAATTTCAACTAAAATATAGTTTAAAAAATAACAAAAAAATAATTTCCTAACCCATTTAGGAAACTGGAATAAGACGCTTGCCATCATTTTGGGGTTTTGGTGGAAGCTCTAGGAGGCAGAGAGGAGAGAAAAAGGCAAGAGTTTGCACTGCCCCATCACAGTGCTCCCTGTCCACTATATGGCCTGTCACTCTCTCCCATCACACTGCTCCCTGTCCACTGTATGGCCTGTCACTCTCTCCCATCACACTGCTCCCTGTCCACTGTACAGCCTGTCACTCTCTCCCATCACAGTGCTCCCTGTCCACTGCACCACCTGTCACTCTCTCCCATCACAGTGCTCCCTGTCCACTGTACTGTGTGTCATTTTCAGGGCATTTTCGCCTTGATAAGTCAGTTTGAATTATATTTCCTGTTACTTGCAACCAAAATATATGAACATATATATGGAAGAACACAAATATAAGAAGGAGAGCAATTTATACTTCCTTATATATTTCAATCTCATGTACAAAGTCATTTAAATGATGTTGGTGTTTAAATTGTTTAATGTTAAAGTATGTGAGGTCTTTTAGATCTCAGAAATAGCAAATATTACCTTCACAGAATAGTTTCTGAGATCTCAGCTGTCCACAACATAGCAGATGTCTTTACAAGAAGGAAACACAATCATGCCTTTTCAGGTTTTATATAGTTCAGTATGTCAGTGGATAACCCATCTGGTTTACAGGTGTCAGCCCCAGAAAACTTTGGGAAGAAGTTAATGCAGAAGAGAAAATATAAGTGGAACATCCTCTGAATGGGTTTCCTCTGCTCAAGAGGAAAGGGGGAATTTTCTACCCACACATTGAGCTTTCTGTTTCTGTTTTGTAGTACTCCATCTTAGCCCCCCTCTCCCTTCACAACTGAAAGGCATTGGGGAAAATAGACCTCACCAAAGCACAAACTAGAATGACCCACAGTGCAGTGCTGGAAGACAGCCAGGTCTCCAGCATTGATGTGGTCTCCCTTAACTCCTCTGGGGTGGATACATGTCTAGGCTTAGTGACAGCAAGCTATTGCAGCAGCTGGCACACAAGGAACTGGAGTAGAGTTGCTGCAAGAAGGGTGGGCAGAAGAAACACTCCAGAAAATGCTGAAGTATAATTTCAAGCAAACTGCACTGTTTGGAATGTGGGAAACCACAGGGTAAACAGGCCAAGCTGGCATGCAGCAGGCAACAGTAAGGCAGGACATTTTTAATGTGACCCAACAGATCAAGGATCTGGAGCAGTCAGCATGAAACATTATTCTACAATATTGTGAATAACTGTTTGTGGCATACCTACTAGGTGCCATATTCTATGACACTGGAACCTGAAGAGGAAAGAATGATTCTGTCTTTCTGTACTAAAAGCTAATGCCATCAGACACAGATGTCCAAAATACAGATAATTTCACTTTTTTTCCCCTCCTGTAACAGTGCATTTATGTTTATTTGGGATCCCCATCACATCATGGCAGAAATAGGCCTCCTTTAGTCTACTTTCCAATTGGTTGCCTCTCATTTCCAGGAACTTAAAGCAACAGGGACTAGAAAAAGAAGGGAAGAGAAGAGAGGAGAGGAGAGGAGAGAAGAGGAGAGGAGGGGAGGGGAGGGGAGGGGAGGGGAGGGAAGGGGAAGGGAGGGGAAGGGAGGGGAAGGGAAGGAACAGTAGAAGAGGAGGAATCTTGACTTATCATCAACATCCTATTCTGACCCATTTTGTGTTCATCTCCATGTGTACATGTGGTTAAGGGAGCTTCTCTGGGTCCTATGCTCACATAGCTGGGGTTTCAGCATCCTCAGATGTTTCTCTGCTGCCTTACTGTTCATGCATCATCTTGAATCCTGACCAAACAGCTGCCAGCATCTACAATCTCTTCTTTCCCAGCACTCTACCATTTTATGAACTAATGACAATTTTACCAGCCCTTGACTGAGGACAGTGTAATATTAACTATTTTTATCCAGGTGTAAGTGTCATTTTAGAGGCTTACTGATGATTAAGCTCACCATTTCTCTTCCCTAACTCTTTCTGGCTGCAGCAACTCAGCTGTTCTAGCCAAAACTTCTCTCTAAGCTGGTTAATTCAAACTGGCTTCTCTCAGCTTCTCACTGAATTGCTATTTGGCCTCAAATTAACTCTTGCAATCTGTTCTTATCTTCTGGATCCCCTTCTCTTTCTCTGGTTCATTCCATCTTCACCTGTGCCTCCATTCTGTCTCTGTAAAAACCATCCAAATAAAAACTGTGCTCTCTCTCTCTCTCTCTCTCTCTCTCTCTCTCTCTCTCCTCTCCTCTCTTCTCTCTCTCTCTCCTCTCTCTCTCTCTCTCTCTCTCTCTCTCTCTCTCTCTCTCTCTCTCTCTCTCCTCTCTCCTGCTTTCTTAAATAACCTCTCCTTCTAATGCTGTTCTCATATAAGTTGGCCTTATCCTCTCTCTGGCTTATTCTGTCAAATCTTTCTCCACCCATCTCTTTTTATGCCCTTCAATTAGAAGTAACTTTCAAACATGGCTGTTTCCTTCTACCTCCAAACTAAACTTATGTGCCTTGTTTGGGATTAATGGTTTGTCCTATAGGCATGTCTGTATTCAAACCAGAGGGATTAAAGGTATGTGGTGTATCTGTATTGCAGTTGGATTACATAGAAAGACCTAGAAAGTCTTTGGATGAGATCCTTCGCCAGAGCAGACGTGTTGCTGGATTAAAATCTCTCTACAGGTGGGAAAAATGAACGAAGTTACATTTTATATGGATACATGGCTATTTTTTTAATTGAAACTAGATTTTTATCTCATACATTACATCTTGACTAGTTTCCCTCCCTGCACTCCTCCCAACTCCCTGCCACAATATTCCCTCGCCACCAGATCCAATCCCCACTCCTCCACTTCAGAAAAATGAGCAGGCTCCAAAAGACAAGAACTGAACAGGACAAAGCAAGATACAAGATACAAGATACGGCAAAAGCCCTCATATCAAGGCTAGACAAGGCAACTCAGTAGGACAAAGAGTCCCAGTAGCAGACAAAGAGTCAGAGACACATCCCATCTCACTGTTAGGAGTCCCACAAAAACACTAAGCTAACAACTGTAACATATACACAAAGGACCTATTTAAATATTATAGCACTGTTCTTGTGCTAAAAGTTAAAATATACACTGTGAGGTTATGAAAAACAAAGCCCGGTGTAAAGCCCCAAAACAGAAATCAGGCAGAAAACTATGGATTTTCTCCTATGTTCTTTAGCAAGTATCTATTTGACTACTAATTTCCATTACAACAATTGGAGCATCTTTGTATCTTAGAAGGATCTGGATCAACACTTTTTCCAGCTCTGAATTAATGTTTTAATGTTTCAAATCTGATTTTAAGATCTTTTGTCAAGAGATACAATATGCGGAGAAACAATAGGAGGCAGAGACTGTTCACCATTCATGAGTGTTAAATTTCCTAGTAGCAGTTTGTCTTGCAAATTCTACCAGCACACATAAAACTTTCCTTTGCTCCTTTAATCATGTTGTCAGGATATGTGCACCCCGAGAAAAAAATCCCACAGACCCACATCACTCTTCCCAACTTGCATTCAGAATTCAGAAGCTGAGCATGCTCAGTGAATCTGACAGGGAGTACTACTGAGGCCTCAACTCTAAATAAATAGTTTAAAATAAAAAGTTGTATAAACATCAGGCCATGCCAATGATGCGGTTTAAGAGGGAGTGCTGTAAACACAAAGTAAATTAAATGGGATCTGCTTTTGTGGGGTAGAGGGCTACTTAGACTAGCTATTATAGAGAAGATTCTGTTGTGTGGTGCGACAGCACGTACCCATGTGGCTAACCTACAACTGGTAGAAGAAACAAATCCCACCCATACCTAGGACTGGTGCCACAGCCAGACCACAATTCCTGTGGGGATGAACTTAATTTGCTGAAAATGAAGGCCAGGCTCTGTTGCAGCTCATTAGCTGGTTACAGACACACTACAAGAGAAGAAAGTGGAATTTGGTCAATGTTCCAACTTCTACATGTGCTGTGAATAAAACAGACTATTGTTTTTTTGATAAAGAAGTATTGTTTTGAATGTGCAGATTGGCTAAGTAAAGCCAGCAGAATTTTTTGGCCAAATATAGTCTCTTGCTCACTCCTAAAAATCCTAGCTTTCAATTTAGGAGCTGAAGTCATTGAAAAAAAAAAAAGTTTACATTCCTTCAGCCTGCTGCAGCAAAGCCAAACAAATGTTTGGCTTAAAGTTCACTTACATCTCTTTCATGAACCTTTTCTTTAACATGAAAGTCTGAAAAATACCATTTCTTATTATCAAGTCATTTAGTGTGTGTGTGTGTGAGTGTGTTTGTTTGTGCATGTGTGTGTGTGTGTGTCTGTACATGTGTGTGAGTGTGTGTACATTGTGAGTGTGTTTGAGTGCCTGTGTGTATGAGTGTGTGCTTGTGTATATGTATGAGTGTGTGTGAGTGTGGTGTGTGTGTGTGTGTGTGTGTGCATGTGTGTGAGTGCATGTGTGTGAGTGTGTACACACTAATCAACAGTATTATGGGGTCAGTGTAGTGGTGTAAAGCATGTGGGCCCATTCAAACTTAAAGAGACCCATGACTTTATAGCTTCTGGCATGATTTAGGTCACAGTCACAAACTGATTTTTTTAAAGCATCATTAACCACTGAATGGACAAGGAATGTGTTATTTTCAAGAAGTTTCTTTGGTGCCAGTTCAGGCAATAAAAATCTTAAGATGGGGTCAACCTGGGAGGGTAACATACTATGCAGTTGCCTTCTCAATAGTCTTTTTTTTTCCCCCAAAACATAAAAATATCATGCCGTTTGACAGTGAACAAACACAGACTGGATAAAATGGACTGACAGCATCAGTTTGCTTTAGGAAAGCTTCTTGATGGCCAATTTCTGCACAGTCCATAAGACTAGTAATTTGGCACTACAAAGGGCTTACAAAGATGATAAACTTGAAGGACTGAGTATGCAAGGTTTTTATGTCCTTGGTACATTCTCCATGTGATACCCTTTGCAGGTTATCCAAAAAATTATATATATATATATATATATATATATATATATATATATATATATATATATATAATTTTGCTATAGTGATGTTACTCACATTAATTGAATTCTCTATTGGGAAGCAAGCATAGAATAGTTTTAATCAAACTCTTTTACAACACTTTGACTACAGCAATCCATGCCCAGATCTGAAGAAAGGGAAAAGGAGGGACCCTTGTGTGCTTCCTTCTATCTCTTTGATTTCCACTACTCCGTGAACTGGTAGGGCTATTTTGTTTGCAAAAGTACCTAGCATTTTCCAAACTACAAAGGTTTGAAAGAAGAGTGAAAATGTCATGTTGTTGAATTGTAGCTCTCCTTGGATCAATTCAAATTTCTTCCTCACCTTATGCAAACATTAGAACTATAGATGGCTCTTGTCATATGGAAAGAAAAAAATGAACCCTATATCTTAAAATATTATATACATAGTAACTTCTGTCAAGGAAACATCAAAATCCTGACTTTCTCCTCACAGAGTCCCCGAACTCTCCCTTCAGAAGCTATGCTTTCCTGTTGCAGTATTTTAATAAAATTTTACCTATATTATATTGTGGTACCCCTTCTTCCATCAGCATAGCTGATGTTGTGACCAAGACTTGAGAAGCTGCGCATCCGTTGTCTTGTTAATTAGGCTTGAGATAGCCCGGTGGCCCTGCAGCCTGCTTCTGTGTGTCTCCCAGGACCTCGGCTCCGCCCAGCCCACCTAAGACCAGCCCACCTGAGCAAACCTGCGAGATCTCATGATACTTCAGGCTTCCCGCCAAACTCCAGAACGCCTGCGCAGAAGACTGGGGGAGGGCCTTCCTTTTTCCCCAAGTGCTTGTCCTCCATTAAACATTCGCTTTGAACAGTAACCATGTAGCCATGGCGATGGTCTCTCTTCCCCATCCCCCTTAGTCTCATTACAGCCTCAGGCCATTCCTCCAGGAAAACCGGTCTACCGCAGGCGGTGGGCCTCTACATTATATCATCAGAATCATAGTGACCACAGTGTCAATGTGTTTTTATTTTTGTGTGTTTATAGTCTATTTTCATAGATGCCCAGTTTGTAAATTTTTCTACTCTTGTTCTTTTACAAACTATATATCAGCAATGCTTTTGGCTTATATGTTTAACACATCTTAAGATTCAGTCTAGAAAAGCCATAGACTCTATGGCAAATAAAAATAAAGAAGGTCATCTTTTCAGAAAGGCTAAACACAGCCATATATTACAAATACAGAAGAACTATTGCTTTAGTGATCCATTCCTGGATATGAATTTTCTCTAATAAAGATGTTTAATTTAACCGTTTCTACTAGTTTATAAGATGTATATATCTCTACCTCTACAAAAATAAGGTATAAAAGGTAAAATTACCTTTTCTACCATGCATTACTGTGGATATCCTGTACCACATGCCTGCATCTTACTTTCTTGCCTCCTCTTTCTGTGCAGGAATCTTGGGTGAGATTTGCTGTTGCTGTATCTGTGTCCAGTAGCATTTCACATTCTTTCTCCAGTCTGCTCTGAGACGGAAATGGAGATCTAAATCTATAAAGAGGCTATGCTAACATGGATTGATATGATTCCGGCTGGAACGCAGCTATTTATGTCCCTTACATTGTCTGCCAGAGAATTGCAATTCAGAAACTTCAGTACTCAGGTAAGTAAGGTGTTATTAAAAAGTGCATGCCTCACCACCTCTAGCCTATTTCAAAAAGTCAAAATATACATATTGAAACAGAAATTCAAGTTGACCAGCAATGAATTTTCCATTGAAAAACATTTCAATTTTGACACTAGTTTATATCTTAAGTTTCTGAAATTTAACCTTACATTAAACTATATTTTTACAAAGCCCAGATAACTTTCACACATGCTTGTTGTTTTCTGAATAAAAGCAATAACCTGAATACCCTTAGCTTTTTCGGGTAACAAGGAGCATACGTTTATTCTTACCAGTACAAGTTAGTATACACTGTTGTAGAAAAGCCAGGGATGTTATCACCTTTACAACAATTTCTCTAAACATACAATGTTACTCAAAAATGGGAAGATTGATTAGACTGTGATTTATGACAACCAATTTTCACTGTTACATCTCAGCATGTTTCTGCCTTTGAAGAAACATCTAGCATTTGGAAGCATCCTAACAAGATTCTTCATTTCATATAATATCCCACAAACTAACATTCAAATTCTCATGATTGACTACAGCCCTAATTATTTTCAATCCTAGGGTTTTTAATCACTTTAGAACTTAATAACTATAACTTGAACAACAACTTACTGAAAATTTAAGTTTAAAAATAATAAAAAATTTTCAGTACTGGACACATGGTCTAATACATTAAACACCTCAAAACAAAGCAGTACCTGATACCCATATGTATGTACTCCCATGTATATGCACGAGCACATGCACATGCATGCATGGTGACTCACCAATAAAAGCAACAGGAATTTGAATGTGAAACATTTCAAATAATTCATAGTATTCTAACAAGCTACTACGTGACTACTACGTGACTGGTACTGGTACTCAGGTAAAAGTCTGAAGATGGTAAGTTATCCATTCCAATCAGTACATGTAGTTGCTGTCATGTAGTTGTCAAGTTCAAGTCTTACAAAAAAAAAAAAAACCCTCAGAGTTTGCAATCTCTTGGTACTGTGAGTACAAATTGAAAATTCTTTGCACTTGGTACATTCATACCAAAAACCTACTAAAGGTTTCAAACAGAAAACTCACTGGAAGACTGTTAGGGAAAACAATTTTCACAGACATAGGAATGATTAAGAAGCATTAACACTACGCAGTTCTTACATGATAGAATGTACATGCATCACTTTACAGGTTCCCTGACCATGTTCACTCTTGTGAAACACTCATCTAAGCATCCTGAGAAAAGGAGCGGCACAGAGGAAATGTGGTGGAAATTTCCAAAATACATAGAGTCTGTTTGGACAAAAAGAGTGAAGACGGGCTTCTATATTTAATGACAGGGCCTGGGCTGCTGGCCTTCTGTGATCACTGGCTCTGTGTGGTACACTTTGGTGAGTTTATGATGGTGTAAGTCACCCAGCGAGTGAAGCACTCCCTTCCCCTCAGTGCTGTTTATTCTTAGCTTATGCACACAAAGAGTGAAGAAAGTTGTCAACAACACATCCAGTTTATACACTGAATACTGCTAAAAGCCAGTGGACTTAAGTGAACCAAGAAGCTCTTGTAGCCTTAGAGTCTTTCATTCATTCATTCTCACACACAAATATTGACTCTGGACCTACTATGTGCCAGGCATAACAACAGAAAAGGTTAGTTGAGGAAACATGTAGAAAAGGACACAGAAGTGGCCAAGAAGACAGGAAGGGGGGGGGGGATGGTTTGGATTGTATTAATTAAATAGTAGTGCTCAGGCACATCAAGTGTGTTCCCTTCTAATTTAACCTATAATAATCTGAGAGAAGGACTCTATTCAATCCAATATTCTCATAGTAGTTTAAAAATACATATATATTCATTCTTTAAAATAGTTTCTTTTAAGGAACATATAACTCTAAGTATATCTGGGGCAGAAAATTATGAACAAGAAGTTGTGTTGTTTTGTGAAAATAAAGATAATTAAGACATTTATAAAGCCATTATAAATGAACATTGTATGTTCATTTTACAATTAGAAAGCAAAAAGATTAAAGTGAATTATGGTAACAGCACCAAATAGTTAAAAGCTTTGAAGTAACAGTTTAGGAGAAGAACCGGAGAAAAATGGAAGACAAGTGTTTTCATCTGGAATTCAGTAGGGTTATAGATCACAGTATTTCTTTTAAAATGAATCCCTGTCCTTAGGAGGTGGGATTTAGGAGCTCTGGCCCATGGCAGGCTGTTTTAATATCATCCTGCGAATTGGGACAACAGAAATAGCTCTTGTTCAGAAAGTGCTTCCAAGTCGTGATTCCTAGAAGTCACCTCACTTATCACTATGTCAGAATATTTTTCTCTAGTCCATTAAAAAGCAGGCTTTGCCTTTATGCTGCCTTCAAAGATTCCAAAGGTTCACTCCCAATGTCAGGCTACAATAAAATTCAGTGTAATGTGAACCACTCTATGATATTGCCGTTCCTTATTGCCTTTCAGCTACACCATTCTAAATGCAATAAAGGAGAAGTTGTTCTGAATGGCACACAGAGAGAAATAAGAATCATTCTCCAAGTTGAAAAGTCACAAACTGGAATAGGCTAGCTGCTTAGAGGAGAATTTCCTATATTGATGGTTGGTTATGTGTGTTTGAACATCTGAGTAGCCTGAAAAGCACGCAAGATTGCCTATTTCATATCATGATGGTTTGTATTCGGCATGCATTCCACAATGGGCAGTAAAGCAGTGCCCTAGACAGCTGCAAGTGTACTGACATGAGAGTGCAAACCCCAAGCTGCACTGTGGAGGTAGGAAAGGAGAACAGAACAGACTGATAAAAACAAGACACTTGTTTTGATATGGAGCCGGACCCTGGGCAGCAGGTCAGAGCTCTTCAGGGGGCCGTAAAACCTGGAATGTTCTGAGATGCCAGTTGGGCTCCAAATGATCCAAGCAGTTCATGTACAATCTTGGCACCAAAAGGCCCGATTCTCCATGTGTACAACACTCAAATGTAAGTTTTGTGACTAGAAGACAGAAATACATGATGCAGCCTAGGCTTTAGGCTGACTTTCGTGAACTTACTATAGAGACTAAGGGTGGTATAACTGTTTTGTGTGTGTGTGTGTGTGTGTTTTGTGGGGGGTTGGGTTTGTTGTTGCTTTTTTGTTTGGTTGGTTTTTGTTGTTGTTGTTGTTGTTTTTGATGATGATGTTATGAGCATTCTAAACATAAAGGATAATTCTGAGCATTTGGATGGTGACTTTACATATGGTCATCTGTTTATTTTAGGATGGGAAGAAGGACTGGCAGACAATCGCAGTCTATAAATACTACTGTCCCTAGTCATTATTTTAAGTGTTTCCTTCACCTTCAAAGAAAGGAAGAAGAGAAGGGGAAAAAGAGCTCTAAGATTTCAAGGGTAATTATATTTTGAAGTAGCATCTGAAGAATATGAATGAGTCCAGGTCACATCTTGGGTAGTTTTCTTGCTGAATTCCCACTAATGATCCCTTTCCTAGGACCTAAAATAAACCCCTCTGTTCCTTCTCCCAAAAGGAAAATAACAAAACGCTCAGTGCTTGCAGGGAATTATCCCCTGCAGCATGAGTCACGCAAGCCACTGCAAGCAAAGGCTCCCTTCTTTGAAACACATTCTGTCTTACTTCCAGGGAACCTTTTGTTGTTGTTGTTGTTGTTGTTGTTGTTGTTGTTGTTGAATATTTTCTTTATTTACATTTCAAATGTTACCCCATCCCCTTTCCCATTTTCCCTCCCTCCCAGAAACACCCTATGACATCCTCCCTACCCCTGCTTCTATGAGGGTGTTCCTCCCCCCACCCATCCACTCCCATCTCCCGCCCTCTATTTCCCTACACTGGGGCATCTATGGAGCCTTCATAGGACTAAGGAAACTTAATCACCTATATCTGATGGGAAAGCACACAGAGAAAATTCATGTCAAGCACCACACATGGCTTTGAGGCATTCTGTTTAAAGGAATGGGTGGACATAATTCAGTGCCATGTAAGTTGAAGCTATAGGAGATTCCTAGAAGAAAACTTGTCCTAAACACTTGCAATCTCTGCTCTATGTGCCACCATTTGCCTCAGTGGGCTGCTCTCTTGGATTGTTTCTGGTTTCATTTGTGCAAAATAGCAAAGCTGATTCCTGTGACTTACCCAAAGCTTATATTCCAAAACAAAGTATTTGCATTCTATATATTTGACAGCAGCCTTCAATGTTTAAGACTTCACATTGACTGAGCCAACTCCTTAACTATTTAGCAAGTATTCTTGGTTAGAGATTCATTATGAAAATGAAAATGTCATAGATTAGAATCTAAGTCTTATCAGTAGGTTTATATATAATACATCCTATTTAATATTTATTTTCTACATTCTACTGCAGTTATTAAATTGTTAAGAGCCACAAGTTCTAGGATTCTATGATATCTATGAGCAAACAAGTCTAATAATTAATTTCTTAAACTGTATTTCCCTATCACAAAACACATAGAAAAATACTTAATTTTCATCAGTACTTTGTGAAATTAATTATAAATTATAAATTAATTTATTTAGTTAAAGATTTTAATTTTTAATTAATTTATTTTGTTAAAGATTTTAATTTTCATTTATTGAAATTCTAATTTTCTCATTTTTTAACTAATCACAGTTATTAGAGAAATAGAAATACTCTTTTATTAAAAAATACTAATACATATAATAATGCTATTTAAAATAAAGACTCCCCAGTGTACTTAGTTTCTAGGAAGTTCATTTTTTGACACAGAATTTAAGAAGTATGAAATAATCATGTTTTAAGATTTAGAAATAATTTGCTGTGGACATGACCATAAAGAAAAATTTCCATAAGGTTTTTCATATGCTACTTGACTAGCAGTTAACCCGTTGTGAAGATTTGAAAAAAAAATTAAAAATAAATGAATAAATAAATATTTTTGGACAATAAATAAAAGAAAAAAAGATTTAGAAATAACAATAGAGACAAAGGTAAGACATTGTTATGTGCATATGTGTTATATGCAATGCTATATGCTGAGCCAAATATAATTAGATCTTAAGCTCCTGCCAAAATGAAAACACATTCTTCTGCAAGATTATCTTGGTGGGATCAGCTCCTCTGATCAAGGTCACCACACTGCCAACCACAAAGATAAGCTGTCAATTCAATACCACCATTCTAACAAGAGGCAGAAGCAAACGTTCAGAGATATTTTTTAAGAAAGAAGTACAGATAGCTACTGAAGAATTTAAGGTTGAAAGCAGCATTATAAACATGGTAATGAAGGCACCTACTTTCAATATTAGAATTAGTAATATTTTTAAATTACTCCAATAAAGAATTTGGAAGAATATGGCATCAAATTTTATGTTTATTTAAATTGGTGAGGGTGTGACATAGCAAGCAAGGAGAAGTCAGAGAAGAACTTGAGGGAGCTGGATCCTTCCATCCATAATGTAGGTCAGGAGAGAACTTGAAGGAGCTGGATCCTTCCATCCATAATGAGGGTCAAGAGAGAGAGTTCAGGTTGTCAGGCTTGGGGATGTTAACCTTTATCCATAGGATCATCTTGCAGGTAGTAAATAATCACTTAAAATTTTAAGTAACTATTTAACTGATACACAATAAAATAAGCATGTAATATTTGTTGGTAGCTCTGTGATGTTTTACACATGTATGCTTTATATTGGATTAGATATATTTATCTTGTTAAATGTTGATCATACCTTATACTGAAAACATTCAGAACTCTTCCCTAGCTCTCTGAAGCATACAGTACTTTGTTATTGGTAGTCATCCTACCATGTAGTAACATCAGTAATTCTTTTTTATTATCATTAGATATTTTCTTAATTTACATTTCAAATGCTATTCCTAAAGTCCCCTCCCCTCTCCCCCCTCCCTGCTCCCCTGCCCACCCACTCCCACTTCTTGGCCCTGGCGTTCCCCTGTATTGGGGCATATAAAGATTGCAGTACCAAGGGGCCTCTCCTCCCAATGATGGCTGACTAGGCCATCTTCTGTTACATATGATGCTAGAGACACGAGTTCTNGGGGTTCTGTTTAGTTCATATTGTTGTTCCTCTTCTAGGGTTGCAGACCCCTTCAGCTCCTGGTGTTCTATCTCTAGCTTCTCCAATGTGGGCCCCGTGCTCCCTTCTTAATTCATCTAAACTTAACCTAGAATTCTTGATCAACCGTCACTACCCTCTCCCTTCTTTACCACACTTTCTGGTAACAACCTTTCAAACTTCTGTACAAATGAAATTTTAAATTCCATGTGTGAATGAGATCATGCTATATCTGTAATTTTTAGTCTGGCTTACTATTTACATAATGGTTTCCATTTCTACCTCTGTTATTCCATATGTAACAGTACAGTCTCCCATTGTGTATACATATAAGTGTTGAATTCATTCCTCAGCAAGTTAATTTTCAATTTTCCCAGCACTATTTAATGAAGGCTCTTCTTTCTCTACTGTGTTCTTAGCATCTCTGTAGAATTTCAGTGGTCTATATGGGTCCAGTTTTAGACTCCCTCTCTTTTCCATTATTATAGGTACCTACTTTTATGTCAGCTTTCATGGTAACAGTTTTTGTAGTGCATATTGAAATCAGATATAATGTCACCTACATGTTTCTTGTTGTTGTTGTTCAAGATTACTTTGGCTATTAGGAATATTTTTCATTGGATTCATACATTTCTTTATGTCTCTGAATAATGTCATTGGTATTTCAGCAGAGGCAGTTAAAGAGAACCTGTAGATAAGTTTCAGTTGTTTACTTTTTGGTTGGTGGTTAAGTCTCTGAAAGTTCCAATGATCCCAGTTAGTTGACACTGTTGGTATTTCTCTGCAGTTCCTTCAGAACCCTCAATTATTCCCCCAACTTTTCTGAAGAGCATATACAGGCTAGACCTAGGCCCTGTACCTGCAGCTCAGTCTTCAACTGGAGCTGGGACTATCCCAAAAGCTGTTGCCTGACTGTGGGATATTTTCTTTTAGCCAAGCTGCCTTTTCTGGCCTCAGTGGGAAAGGATGCTCCTATCTCTGCAGAGACTTGATATGCCCAGGTAAGAGGACACTCAGAGGGGTCTCTACGCTCTCAGAGGAGAAGCAAAAGAGTGGGGGAGGAATTCTGGGAGGAGGTGATAGGGGGCAGTGATTGGGATGTAAAGTGAATTTAAAAATCAGTAGTTTAAATTTTCAAATAGTATTTATTCTTCAATTCAAGAATATAAAGCATTATTCCACATTCTATTTTAATGACTTTTTAACTTATAAGTATATATGGGTGTACATGCATATAAGTACAGGTACCCATGGAAGTCAAAAGATGTTTTCCAATCCACTATTGTGAACCATCCAACACAAATCCTGAGAACAACCTCAGGTATTCTACAAGAACAATAAGCTGTTCTAACCACTGGCCATCTATCTAGCCCTCATTCTATATTCTAAAGTTCTTTCAATATCTATAATCTGTGTTTTATAGCTTTCATTAGAGACAGATTCTCCTATACTTCTCAATATGTTGCATCTAGTTTGTTAAGATTTTTTTGAAGATTTTTTGCTTCTATGTTCATCAGTGATATTAACTATGATTCCTCCTTTCTGTTACATCTTTGACTGCTTTTGTAGCAGGGTTTTATTGGTTTCATAGAGTACCTTGGATACATTTTCCTCTTTTTAATCTAAATGTATAGGGATATAAATGCTAGGAAGAAGAATCTAGACATGGTGGCACAAACCCAGTATCAATGCGGGAAGGACAACAGGGTGATGACTTTAAGACTAAGCTGAGCTACACCATAAGTTCTGGGTCAACATCAGCTTCATCATAAGATCCTATCTCAATAAAATAAAATAAAATAAAATAAAATAAAATAAAATAAAATAAAATCAAGAAAACCAACAAACCATAATGTTAGGTGAGATCAGGGTAGACTAGAATATAGAGTGTATTAGTTTCAACTTTACTACTCAGTAGTTTTTTAAATCTGTTCTCAATTCCAATTGACAAGTAAAAAGCTATCTCTAGACCAATTAGAGTCCCAGGAGCCATCTCTCTAAAGTTCCTTCACGTGCTCCTTTTCTAGCCTTGAGCCTTCCTCAGACATGTGCCCCAGTCTTGAGTTGACTCGAGATCTCAAGAATCATTCTCTGTGCATATGTCTGTCTTCTCTGCTCTTCTGTCCATCATGGTATGACTACTATATCCTTCCACTTTTCCCACTGCTTTACCAGGTTAAGGACTTTCCATCCCTTCAGTTAGTAAAGCTGACAGTGCTATTATCAGGAATACACCAACGAAGTGGGCAGTGTGACCAGAGGATGCATCTCATCTGTCATGAATGGCTGTCTTTCCCTTGGTGGGTAATGTTCCTTGTCTTAAAATCTACTGTTTTTGTATATTTTATTTTTTGTATTTTTTTTAGTTAGATTTTTGTTTTGTTGTTGCTGCAATTGTTTTAGGAATAAGGGATTCAAGTTTTTCAAATAGTTTATGAAGAATTGGTATCGATTATACTTTACCCTGAGTGTAACAGTAGAGTAAATCCATATGCTCTAGACCCTGCATTGATAGGAATGACATTTTACTTTTCAACTGCTCATAGTTGATCTCTATATCACTTTAAAAGTAAAGTTGTCTCTAATCAAAATCAGCAAATTAATCATAAAACTGGGTTTTAGACATTTTTTCTTTTTTCAAACTTTTTATTAGATATTTTCTTCATTTACATTTCAAATCCTATCCTGAAAGTCCCTTATAACCTCTCCCAGCCCCCACCCTGCTCCCCTACCCACCCACTCCCACTTCATGGTCCTGGCATTACCCTGTACTGGGGTATATAAAGTTTGCAAGACCAAGGGGCCTCTCTTCCCAATGATGGCTACCTAGGCCATCTTCTGCTACACATGCAGCTAGAGACACAAGCTCTGGGAGTACTGGTTAATTCATACTGTTGTTCCACCTATAGGGTTGGAGACCCCTTCAGCTCCTTGGGTACTTTCTCTAGCTCCTCCACTGGGAACCCTGTGTTCCATCCAAAAGCTGACTGTGAGCATCCACTTCTGTGTTTGCCAGGCACTGGTAGCCTCACATGAGACAGCTATATCAGAGTCCTTTCAGCAAAATCTTGCTGGCATATGCAATAGTGTCTGCATTTGGTGGCTGATTATGGGATGGATCCCTGGCTGCAGCAGTATCTGGTTGGTCCATCCTTTTGTCTCAGCTCTACACTTGATCTCTATAACTCCTTCCGTGTGTGTTTTGTTCCTAATTCTAAGAAGGGGCAAAGTGTCCACACTTTGGTCTTTGTTCTTCTTGAGTTTCATGTGTTTTGCAAATTGTATCTTGGGTAATCTAAATTTCTGGGCTAATATTTACTTATCAATGAGTACATGTTATGTGAGTTCTTTTGTGATTGGGTTATCTCACTCAGGATGATACCCTGTAGATCCATTCATTTGCCTAGGAATTTCATAAATTCATTGTTTTTAATAGCTGAGTAGTACTCCATTGTGTAAATGTACCACTTTTTTTGTATCCATTCTTCTATTGAGGGACATCTGAGTTCTTTCCAGCTTCTGGCTATTATAAATATGGCTGCTATGAACATAATGGAGCATGTGTCCTTATTACCAGTTGGAACATCTTCTGGCTATATGGACAGGAGAGGTATTGCGGAATCCTCCAGTAGTAATATGTCCGATTTTCTGAGGAACTGCCAGACTGATTTCCAGAGTGGTTGTACAAGCTTTCAATCCCACCAACAATGGAGGAGTGTTCCTCTTTCTCCACATCCTCGCCAGCATCTGCTGTTACCTGAATTTTTTATCTTAGCCATTGTGACTGGTATGAGGTAGAATCTCAGGGTTGTTTTGATTTGCATTTCCCTGATAATTAAGGATGTTGATCATTTTTTTCAGGTGCTTCTCAGCCAGTCAGTATTCCTCAGTTGAGAATTCTTTATTTAGCTCTGTGCCCCATTTTTAATGGGGTTATTTGACTTTCTGGAGTCTACCTTCTTGAGTTCTTTATATATATTGGATATTAGTCCCCTATCTGATTTAGGATTGGTAAAAATCCTTTCCCAGTCTGTTGGTGGCCTTTTTGTCTTATTGACAGTATCTTTTGTCTTACAGAAGCTTTGCAATTTTGAGGTCCCATTTGTCAATTCTCAATCTTACAGCACAAGCCATTGCTGTTCTATTCAGGAATTTTTCCCCAATGCCCATATCTTCGAGGTTTTTTTCCCCACTTTCTCCTCTATAAGTTTCAGTGTCTCTGGTTTTATGTGGAGTTCCTTGAACCACTTAGACTTTACCTTAGTACAAGGAGATAAGAATGCATCAATTCCCAGTCTTCTACATGATAACCGCCAGTTGTGCCAGCACCATTTGTTGAAAATGCTGTCTTTTTTCCATTGGATGGTTTTAGCTCCCTTGTCAAAGATCAGGTGACCATAGGTGTGTGGGTTCATTTCTACCTCTTCAATCCTATTCTATTGATCTACCTGTCTGTCACTATACCAGTACCATGCAGTTTTATTACAATTGCTCTGTAGTACAGCTTGAGGTCAGATATGGTGATTCTACCAGAGGTTCTTTTATTGTTGAGAAGAGTTATTTCTATCCTAGGTTTTTTGTTATTCCAGATGAGTTTGCAAATTTCCCTTTCTAACTCTGTGAGATGGAATTTTGATGGGAATTGCATTGAATCTGTAGATTGCTTTAGGCAAGATCGCCATTTTTACTATATTGATCCTGCCAATCCATGAGCATGGGAAATCTTTCCATCTCCTGAGATCTTCTTGGATTTTTTTTCTTCAAAGACTTGAAGTTCTTATCATACAGATCTTTCACTTCAAGCTTTGACTATGAACATTAAATCATCAAGTGCTCACTTTCAAATTTTTATTTTCTACCTTTCATTGACACTTTCAGGCAACACATTTGTATCCTGCTTCACTGAGATTGCTCAGTTGTATTTAAAGCACTCATTGGGCAGTTAAGGATGCCATCTCTGAAGCCAATATTTTCATTGGCTATGTAGCTATTCTTCCAAAATGAAAACTTTCTCCATGAAGGAAGAAAAGAGACTCATAAGAAACAAGAAGTAAGCAAAGTCAGAAAGTCTTTTCAAAGCCTCAACAAGATTATAGACACCCTCACCAGGTTCTAAAAGCAGTAAATGACCATGAAAATGAGATATTCATACAGGCTGATCTTCCTAGATAGACATTTTTCCAGGTAGCGTCAGGGAGGGATGCCCCTTCTCATAAACCATCACTCATTATAGGCTGCCCTTCCCAACGACTTAACTGTTTGAGTCTTCCAAACTCATGTCAGTAACTCTTCATTATACACCTAACAGTAATCCTAAGAAACCCAGGGATCCTCAAACTGGACTAATGTCCTTAGTCATCAGTGCCCCTACCTGCATGAAGATATGTTTGTTCAAGCCTTCCCATGAAGTCACAAAACATAATTACCACCGAAATGACCACAAATAGGACCAATTGATGACTTGAGAGGCGTGGATGTAGGACCTAGGCAATGAATGCTGACACAGGTAACAGAGACTGATCAGTGTGTGAGGTTAATATTTGTATGGCAGCCTTTCCTCATGTGGGAGGGTATGTCTCCTTGATGTAGTGTAGACATATGTTCCTTAAAATGTATCCTAGGGCATATAACCAATAGCAAGCCATCTGAGAGGAGAATGCCTTCAGGGGTTACCTATATGGGGTAACATGCCTCCTCGAAGAAGAAGGTTCACCATATAAGTACAAAAATGTCTCCAAAAGCACATAAAAACTATAAAATATGCTACAATATCTATAAGAAGCTCATGTGGGAGAGGACTGTAAACAAAGTATGGCATCATCTGTATGGCCTTTGTTGAGTTCAGTGAGATACAAAACCAATGCTTGAGTGTTTTCCCAGAAATCACTTCCCCATGTAGGGTGGAATGACAAAGACAAAAAAGCATGAAGAAACTGTGTTAGCTTCTGTGTTAGCAGTGTTAGCTTCTGACATTGCAGGGAGCACTAGGAAGCAGAAGGATGAGTTGGAAGTGTTTGTTTGTTTATTTGTTTGTTTGTTTGTTTTTTACATCTGGTAAGATGTAGGAAAAAAATGCAAACTAGAGCCGAACTGATGGCCACTTCCCAGGAAACAAAACCTGGAACCCAGGGGAAAAGAGATAGGAAATGATAAATGGGTCCAACCTCAATGCAGAATAAGGACTTCAGTACCTGAACAACAGTTCGTGGAAACTATAAATGATAAACAGTGCAGGTGCAAAAGATAAAGCATGGGCAGTAACTACCCAGAGTATGTGCCAGGCATTTCTCTCTTCAAGGAAAGATAATTGAGGTAAAAGTTGCTCATATAAGAGGCTCGGTTTTGACCAGAGCCTGTCAGAACCAGCAGTGGCCACGGTATGCTGGAGCATGTTCTTGTATCCCCTGAGCCCAACTTAGACCAAGCAATTCAAGCTTACCCAACAAAGAGTGTGTCAATAATAGGCAGATTCCCATTCATTTGAGAGCAGTAGCACCTAAGCTGAATGAATCACCGCAGAAAATGAACATGGGTTATAAAGGACTTCACACCATAAGATCTCCAGTCCATGTTGTTGTGTCCAACATTATTCTTTCGATGAGGCAGTTAAAACAAATTATGGGGTCTTTTATGTGGTATTAGGTCTTATTTCCTCCTTTTATATCCCTTTAACCATCTAAGACAAACAGACCTTTGCTGGCAGAGGACAGTGGTAGACCTTTAGAGATACTGCATCTCTCTGTTAAAAGGTTTCTTTAAACAATGCTAACCCTTGAATAATTTCAAGAATATGGAAGCACAGTAAAGAGAGCACCTACAGCATTGAGACACTCTGTGAATATGAAAAAGCACTCCTAGGAACCCAATATTGGAAATCCCAATAATGGACGTGAACTACCCAAGTATGACTTGTTAAACAAGGAGGACACTGAGGTCCCCCAACAATCAGGCTACTGCTATTTCTGTTGCTTGCATGCATGAAGTAAACAGTAAAGTGCCTTTTGCTGAAGATACAATGTTCTTAGATTGCAGGACATGGAGGAATCAGGCTGGAACTGAGATGGAAGCTCACTCCCTGTTATCTGACTTTCATAATGTCAGAGGGCAACATGCAGATTGCTACAGGATAATTTACCCAAACAGTCTTGCTTATATATGGACCTCATATGCTATAATATGAACATGATGGGCATAATGTATTCACTGGCACAATTTGTAGCATGTGAGTTTCAGGAGCATTAAACTGCCTTCTAGCAACGTTTAAAACAATCTTCACAGAAGTTACCTCATACCTGATACTATAAGCCAGGACAAAAGCCCGTGATTTGGAAGGTCATATGCACCAGTGAGCAGGCCTTCTATGTGATTTTTGTCAAATGGTTATATATGGTATGTTCATCAAATTACCATCTAAACACGTTTTGTGCCCATGCATTATTCTGATGTCAGGCCTGGTCAGTCTTAAAGTCATAGTTCTTTTCTAAAGGGAAGAATAACATAGAGACTTATAAAAGGGCCAAGATCTTGATAATAAGTGGCTGTTGCTCTGGCATAGGGGCTCGATGTATACAGCCAAAGATGGAAGAAAACGATGAAACATCTATACCACCCAAGGTATATATCCAAGGCTCAAAGAAATGTTCAGGAGACAAGAAGAATATAATAGCAGGAAAAAAAAGGTGTGGAGTGTTGTGCAGTTAGTTCTTCTCTCCAAATTAAAACATTTTTTCCTGAAAGGAGGCTGGTAAGACTCAGGAAGTAAGTGAAATTAAAACGGCTAGGGTAGGAAAATGATCATGCTTGTAAGGTTTAGAAGATTACATGCTTTGCTAAGTTCTTCTCCAAACCTATAAATGAAGTGGGCAATAACTGGGAAGAAAGAGACTCCCCAATGAGCTGAACTTCCTACAACTGGTACAGAGAGAGTCAGGACTACGCCTTCAAATGCCAGCACCATGTTGTGAGAGATTTTTCATTATACAACTGTCTTGGAGTCACCTATTCTACTGCAAGCAAATGTTGGCTTGTAACCCAGACTCAATCTGGAGCACAAATATAGAGATGCTTGTTTGTATCTTCTCAAGGAAGTATTGCAACCTTGCTGAAGAATAAAAGCTCCCTAAGACCCTAAGAAACAGCTACAGGGGCTACAGGGATTTCAGAGAGTTTGCAAATAATGAGAGCCGTGTTTAGCTCCAAAGGAGTTTCAAATATGCCACCACTCTAGGCACGGTTCTTAAGACAGCCATGATGGTAGAAATGACTGGACTTTCAAGGTGGTTTTTACAAACAAAATGAACCATAGAGTTCCATTAGGATGAATCAATTTTTAATTGCCTACTTCATGAAGTTGTTAAGTGACAATAAATAATACTCTGAGCATGGCACCATTGCTTTTCAAAAGTAAGTTCATGATGCAACTTTCTGGGAATGGAGAAAGAAATTGTAGGAAGTGTGCCTTCCCTCACGACCATGCACATCTTACTAATTAAGCAACGTGATCTAATTGTATCTAAGCAAGCAGGAATGCCTATAAAAGTGCCTAAGCTCTACTGCAAAAACTTGATCTAAAGCAGAAATATGGAATATAATAGTAAATTATCACAAAGTGGGATTAGTGACATTAGTGCTTAGAAATTCATAGTCAGCAAAACAACACAACACAAGCCAAAGGCTCAAGAATGACCTTCTCTTGGGTGACACAGCCAATATGGAGGAATGCATTTCACACTGAAGAATTCTGTTTGCAGAGAGTTATAACAATCCACGAGATAAATCGCAGACGTCACAACACAATATTTCTCAAAAGAAAAGTCATTGTATAGATAGGGAAATTTGCTTGTGTAGTTCATAGAGTGAAGGACAAAACCTCTGTGAAAATTGCTTAACTTCTGCAATAGTTTTGGATACTTTCCCAAACTCCTAAAGCTATTGCTCTTCTAGCAATTCCATGAACAGATTTCCTAGAATTTGTTAGTGGCAGAAAGTTCCTGGTAGAAGTGCCTCTGGTCCCAAACCAGGTAGAAACAGTTGTCTGGCCAGGCAAACAGTACAATCAACTAAGCAGAGAGTGTAGAAAGAAGTCAGGTTAAAATTGGATTTATCTTGGAGCTATGTGAGAAACTATTGTGTCCCTTTGGCATTCACATGCAGTTTTTCTTTGCTGTTTGGGGCAGGTAGAAGTTATTAGGAAGGGCTTGGTAGAGATATATTCATTTATAAGATTATATCCTGGTCCTGTGCTTAGGTCTTCATATGAGTTTACTCTAAAGGTCATAGGAAGAGCTTGATAGAAAGAATGGTATCAGGTATGTTTAACGTAACAAGCACCAAGGAATCAATGTTTGAAGAACAAATGTGGAGACTTGGAAGGTTATCTGAGGAAGAAGAAAAGGAGGGGGAGGATGCGTGGTAGGATTGGTACCTAATGTATAAATCAATTAGCTCGATTTCAATGTTATGTTGAAATATACCATAAAAAAGTTAAGCCTCCTATAAAATAATATTTTCTCTGAAATCATATAACCATTAGCTATTTTGTTAGTTTTCTGGTTTATTTTCTTCAAGTCCTGTGACTACAAGTGTAAGGAACTTTTTCCATTTAATTTCCAGGTAATATGTAAATAAACAAAATTTTGCTGGAACTATATGTAAAACAAAAATGAAGTAGCTCTGCCTATATCTAAGGAGAGCAGATCCATTTACTATTATTGACACAGTGGATTTTTTCCCTCTGTGTTTCTAGGTTCCTTTGGCTCTTTCTTGGTTCCCACATAAGGTGTGATTGTTTGGAATACTGACCATTTCTTATGTGGCATCAGTATTTCAGAACATAGTGTTCATTTCCCTTTCCAACTACAATTCAAAAAAAAAAAAAGATGGCCTATGGTTTTGCATCTTCTTTGTGACTTGTGTCGTCCTTGCATTTGAATTATCCCTTCTTTATGAAGTGTGACGTGATAAGCAGTCATCATGGCTGCAATACTGGGCATCACATGAAGTGCAAGTACACAATGTAAAGCAAGTGAACCTTGAAAGGGCCCTTGGAAGGGTCAACGCTATGCATGAACATATTTCACTTGTATACACATTCCTTACCGTACCTAGAATGAAAGTTGACTGAAAATGAGACTCTTGCTAACAAGCCAAACCTGGGGGAAAGTTATTACAAATAACCTCATCTCCTTCAACAAATATTTACATAGTACTTCTCTAGAGCTACATACATACAAAGTCCAAGAAATAAAATAAAAATGATTAAGGTGGAATCACTATTCCATCTCTCAGACCTGGCTTGGAATTACACACTTGTGATAGCATGTAAATAAATATACAGAATCAGAATAAAGTCATGAGCATATAGACTTCATTATATTTTTTAGGAATATCTCAGAAGATGCCAAATGGATGCCTTCAGGTAAAAGTAAATGTTTGCGACTGAGGGAGACAATTCTGAACAGCTTTCCTAGCAGAAAGCATTCCAGCTATGAGCACAATGTGGTTAGTATCTGGTAAGTCTTCAATGGTAGATTCCGAAAGTAGTTTGTGGAAGAGTATGAAAGATACAGTGTATAAAATACAACATTATGAAACAAACAGTGCTATGTTTGTGTCATACTTAAAAACCTAGACTACATCTTTTGGGGATATCAAGCCACTATGAACTGTACTTGACAACTTAGTCTAAAGAGTAAAGCATACAAGCTTTAAGACTTCTAAGAGATTTATTACTCACTTCTCTTCCAGATTTTTATATATTATGATATTCAGAATCATGGTCATAGTGGAATAGACTCAGGCTGAAGATGGGGACTTGAGCACTGTACATAAACATACTCAGGTATTCAAATAGAGCCATATTCAGTTTTATCTCCAAACTGACTAACATTTTGCAGAATAAACCAACAACACAGAAACCAACAAACTAACAAGGAAAGAATGATTTTATGTAAGAGTTATTTTGTGATTGAGAACGTTATTTTTCCCACAAAACTCTCAGTATGGTGAGAAAGTTCAAAAGCAAATGAGAAGACCTTATATATGCTAGTAAATCCAGTCACTAATAAAGTCAAGTATGAAGGCTGAGAGGATGGGCTAATGAGAAACTATGTTTTTCATGAATTAGTTTATTTATTTGCTTTACACCCTGATAAAGTTTCCTCTCCCTCCTCTTCTACCAGTCTCTTGCTTTTACCTCACCTCCCCATTCTCCCTGACCCATTCTCCTCGAAGAAGGGGAGGCCTCCCATTGTATGCCAAGTTGCAGTAGGACTAGGTGAATCTGTTGAGAGTAGACAAGGCAATGGGATCCAATGGAAGGCAGCAGAGTGTCGGAGGAACCCCTCAGTCTGCTGTTAGTGGTCCCACATGAGAACCAAGCTGGACCTCTGTTACACATGTGTAAGGGGGTCTAGCTTCACCCCATGGATGCTCTCTGGTTGGTAGTTCAGTCTCAGTGAGTGTCTATGGGTTATCAGATTAGCTCACTCTGTAGATTTTCTTGTGATGTCCTTGACCTCACTGGATTCTTCAATATTTCCCCCTCTTCCACCAGGTTTCCCAAGCTTAGCCTAATGGTTGGCTGTTGGTCTGCATATGTTTCCATCAGTTGCTGGGTGAACCTCTCAAATGAAAATTATATTAGGTTCCTGTCTGAAAGTATAGAATAATATCATTTAGGGAGTCAGGGATGGGTTCTCTCTCCTGACCTCAAGATGAGTCTCAAGGTGGGCCAGTCATTGCTCAGATATCTCCTCAGATTATGCTCTCTCCTTAGCACTGCACATGTTGTAGACAGGAAAAATTGTGGGTTAAAGGTTTTTGTGGCTGGGTTGGTAGCTCCATTCCTCCAATGGAAGTCCTGCCTGGTTATTCTAGGTGGGCTTTTCAGGTTCCATAGCCCCTGCTACTAGGAGTCTTAGCTAGGTTCACCCTCATAGATTTCCACTATCCTAGGTTTCTAGCTTGTCCCGGAGTGTTCTCCAGACACCAATTCTTCTTCTCTCTCCCTCAGTCCTTCCAACCCTTGATCCTTCCAGATTCCCTATTCACCTACCTTCCATTCAGTTCCCCCTCAATCTTATCCCTCATATATTTTATTCCCCAGATAAGTGAGATTCAATTATCCTTCCTGAGATCCTCCTTGTTAATTAGGTTCTTTGGGTCTGTGGGTTGTAGCAGAACTTTATGGCTTTTTTCCACTTAAAAGTGTGTACATACCATCTTTGTCTTTCTGGGTTTGAGTTACCTCACTCAGGTTGATATTTTCTAGTTTCATTCATTTGCCTACAAGAACTATGATGTCTTTGTTTTTAATTGCTGAGTAGTATTCTTTTGTTACATTTTCTTGATAAATGTTTCTATTGTTTCCAGTTTCTGGCTATTGTGAAAAAAAAAAAAAAAGCTGTGAACATAGTGGACCATGTACGGTGGAGCATCTTTAAGGTAGATGCCCAGGGGAGGTATAGCTGGACCTTGAGATAGAATTATTCCCAGTTTTCTAAGAAACTTCTAATTTCTTTCCAAAGTGATTGTACAAGTTTGCACTCCCACTAGAAATGGAGGAGTGTTCCCTTGCTCCACATCCTCCCCAGCATGTGCTTTCACTTGAGATTCTTATCTTAGCCATTCGGAATCTCAGAGTCATTTTGACTTGCAGAGAAATCTTATTTTTTAAACTGTTTCCAAGATAACATTTCTGATTTTCACAAAACTCCATGAGGGACCCCTTATCCAACCTCAGTTATAAAGAGTAATTGTGGGAGCAATTAAATTCAAAATATTTATTGAGGAATTTGGTTCTTAAAACATACACTGAGAGACACACTCTTGTAAAATTAAATATATGAGTAATAGTTGATTTCCTCACTCTCTGCTTTTATGTACCACTATTGACATATGTATTTAGTGGCATATACTATCAACAAATGAATTGACATAAAGGAGATACTGATGGAGGAAAGAAATGTCAGGGTTTTGGCAGGTTTTGTGCTTCTGGAATTGAAAACAATACTAACAAAAAGGTTGGAACCTAGAACAGCACAAATATTGTAAATTAAGTATTACCACCCAAATTAAAATATATTTCCATTGCAACAGTCTTGTCAATATGGCCCTAATAATACTTTACAAAACTAAAATCTGAAGAACTTTTGTGAAATAAAAGTTAGCAGCAAGAAAATGAGAGTCCATGCATGTTTTCAGGCCTGAATGCTCTCCTTTACTGGTATAGAGTTTGATTTTCAAATTTACTTTGAGTCTTTGTTATTAGATGCTATGTGTTTTTTAAACCAGTAGCTTTAGTCAGAAGATTTGAACACTATATGTGAAATCTCTTCATTCTTCTCTGCTAACTACATAAAAATAAAGATGATAGCTCTTGCAGCCTTGTGGTGTGGTTGACATTGAAAAAAAAAAAAAAAAACAGGAGTTACAGGTTATCACAATTATATTGACTCTCATTTTATTTCCATTAGTTACTTTTGTTAACTTACCAATTATGCATTGTTACCTTGACCCATTTTTGAGATGTCTCAATGGATCTGAAAGGCAGTAATTTGGGACCTAAAATTCGAGCTTTCTATTGCTATATTTTTAGAAAACCTTAAAGGTGCACAGGAAATTATGAATCTGGATGAGACAAAACTGAGCTGTTCTGTAAAAGCATACAGTAATTCCATTCACAATCCCTTTCCTTCTGATGTTTCTGAAAGCTAATGTCTTTAAATAATTGCTTGCTCACAGCCATTGGATTAATTTTTTATGAGTGAGTTTTCAATCTGTCCCTGTGCTAGACATAAGAATGAAAATATTTAAAATCAGGTATGCTGACTTGACAATATAAATGTGCACTTTTATTATAATTCCCAATGCAAAGGTTTTAGACATTGTACATGGTATTCTGATTCCTACAAGAAATATTTGAAATTCAGGAATCATGAACTATGCCTGAGTTCTTGGAAACTATGTGTCTGCTTGGGAGGCTGTTGGCTCCTGTGAATGGAAAAAAGTGCCACTGAGAATTTCAACCAACACGAAGCAACTGTTCCCAAGAATGTGGCTTAAGATTTTCAAAGAGAAGCCAGACAGTTAATGCATGCAGCTGTACTAGATGGTGACCGTGAGTGAGACTAGATGAATCAAGTAACACATGCTGCACCATGGGGCAGGTTCAACTTCTCCAGAATAACTAGAGTTCTTTATTTTTATCTGAACTGTGCTCATATTTCAAAAGAAACAAAGTCAAATACAGACAGAAAGTAGATTCTCTAAATCAGCACTGGTAAATAAAACGGTAGACAAGCTACTGTCCAAAAATCAAAGAAATTACAGATTCTCAAAGTTACCCTGACAACAAGAAATACCTAAATCTTGCATGTTCTTTTGAGGATGGCACATATGACAATTTTAAGTCACACTAAAATTCAACTACAAAATTCTTCCAGAATAAATTAGCTTCCAAAAATCAAACAGTTTCAGAGAGCCTATAAAAAAAAAGATAAGTGTGAAATGTAGGCCTTCTGTAGAATCACCAAGATCTCATAGCTCTTTATTCTTTCTCTAAAAAGTTTCTCTTGTAAAATATAATTTAGAGAATGCACAGAAAATAAATTTAGGATGGGCCAAAAAGTTATGAGGCCCGAAGCTCCAATAACAATTTCAAGAATAAACACTTAATGAGCTTCAACCTATCTCCTTTTGGTGAACAGACCTCATCGTTTTTGTAAGGAGATGAATTTTGACTAATATCATTGTGAATTGCTTATACAAATTAAGTGTGCTACTTCTATAGGAAACTTTGGGTCAGCAGCAGATGTTGGTGAATTCCTACAGAAATGCATGCCCAGAGAATGTTGGGTTTCTTTTTTTTTTTTTTTTAAATGGCAGAAATCTGCTAGCTATTCCTGCCTTATCTACAACAGCTGAGCAATCTCTCAGTGCCTCGCGGAGACAGGAAACTTGGCTCAGATAGAGCGTGGACAAGCTTGCCTTAATCACATTGCTCTTTTACATGTGCAGAAGGACATCAACATTGACAGTGCAGAGGAAAGCAGCCATTTGCTGAAAACAACTGTCAACGTTGTCAAGATTTTGGAACCTCTTATAATGTGATTTGTATGACAAATCTTGTGGTATTTTGTTTGTCAGCAACAGTCGTGAATTTCCATGTATCTGGGAAGGAAGGGAAACTCTTCCGAAGTGGAGCGGTTTCTTTACACAGGCTGCACCGAAGGAAAACAGTTATTAATTTCAAACTGACACATTTCTACTAGAACTAGAAATTTTTTTCAAGTGAAAATCTATTTCATACACCATACAAATGTGTGCCCCCCCACACACATTTTGGCTCAAATCTTGAAAAATTACACTCATATTTCAAGTTTCCTTTGTTGCTTTTTTAAATTTCAAAGCTGTTACTGTAGAAATATTAATATTTCCCAAGTCAAAACTGTAGTACTAATGAGAGGTGTTCTCAGTAAAATAATAGGTTCAGTTGTTTCCTCAAGAATGAAGTTGTATTTCCATAGAGCTCATAGAAGTGGCTTTAATAAATTATCCCTAAGTTACTGCACATGAGTGTTGTTGAGCAATGCTCCTTTCAAGTGAGAAGCACAGATACTCTCAGGCATGTCTTTTTTATGGTTTCTTCCTATGTCCTCAGCCAAAGGTCTCTCCTCATGGGTAGAGTCCTTTTTGAATGTTTATATGACAGCCTACAAATATTCCTTCTGTGCAAATGACAAAATGCCCTTGAATTCTTGACACCAAATATGAATCCAGCCAAAAAAGTCTCAGGTTCCCATCTACCACATTTGTGGCTCCTAGAGCACACTTGCCAATGTCTAATGAAAAGACTTCTGTCTTAGAGATTCTCTATCCATGAGGATCTGGTTCGAGAACACTCTGCTCTGAACCTCAAACCTCAGTCCACATAACATCTAGAATACCTTCATAAATGCTACTGTTAATGTTTGGTATGGATTGATGCTTTATTAATGGAATTGAACATGATCAATAAAATGGAGAGGCACCCTTACCATGGATGTTCAAATACTTTGCTTCAAACTTTTAGTACACAGATCTTCCTTTGTTCTTTTTATTTATTTGTTTTCTGAAAAAAGAAGAGATGGCATACTCCGTGTAGCTATATAAATCAAATGCAACCTCTAAATGCAAAATGCAAAATTAATTTTAATTCTCCTGGTAACCATGTTGAAAAGTAAATGGAAGCAGATGAAATTAATTTCAGCAAAGTATCTTATTTAACCCAATGTATCCATAATGTAATTAGTTTTAAAATGTAGTAATGACATAGTTTACATTCCTTTTATTTGCATTATATCTTTGAAATCTGGTGTGGTTTTCACACTTGCAACACACTGCAAATAGGACTAGGAACATTTCCAGGACTTAATAGTCTTATGTGGCTAGTTGCTGCTGGCCTGAATGATAGAGTCCCAGGGATCATAACTCCAGAGCCACTTTGTCTACTTTTGAGATTCATTTTTCCCTAAGACAAGTATTGGAATAATTCCTGTACCATTTGATCTGCAGCTTGTTTCACGTGGAAAATTTCACAAAGAAGTTGTTTGAAGCCTAGGATGTTCTCTGAAGTTTCATTATTCTTTTTGTTCCTAATTCCTCTTTCACTCTTCAAGATTATTTCCATTTTTTAAAAGGATTAAAATTGTCAAAACTTGTGAAAACTATGTATAAGAAAATATGATAGTAGTTTATGGCTGAAAAAAATACTATTGTCAAATGCTTGCAATCTTTTCTTCCTCTGCCTGACAGTTGACCTGGATAAACCCTAGGCAGGGTATCAGCAGCCTGCCTTTTCTCTGATTAGTTCTTAAGGACACTTGTCTTCTGTAGCTTTGGTCTCCCATTGTCTAGCTATCCTAGAGTAGTTTAAGATTGGTGTATAGTTATGTTTAATGGATACATATAAATAAGAAAGAGAGATCTCTGTACCGTGGTTTAAATAGCTGGCTTATTATTTTTTTAAAAAGCTGATAAAACATGTATATACCTTTCAGTAGGTATATTTTAGGTACACTGTAAATGTGCTAGTGGGGAGAACACACATGAATCTCAGCTACACATAATCTTATAAACACATGCCTAAGCCTCTTTTCCTCCCTATCCTTTTCAAAAAAAAAAAATCTCTTGCTAATACTTTCAGCTAATTACTTGCTAATAGGTAGGAAATTCTAATTCTACAAGCATGATAATTCAAAGTCCTCGTTGCTATCCAGTGATTCTGACTGCCTTTCTCCTTTCTAGATATTCTTCCCTGCCCCCTTTCCTTTCTATTTCCCCTTTGCTCTTTCTCCCTCCACCTCTTCACCCAGTGAGCTTTCAGGCTAAGCTGATCTGTACCCAGCCTTCCTTCCTCTGGCCTTTCTTTCATATTCTCCTTGTAGTCATTGTGTGGCTGGTTTTCCGGTGATTGTGGCAAAACCACTGTGAACTTTTTGTTTACCCCTGGTTCTTCTATGTGAGTGTCTTCTCCTGACACTTACATAACTTATACATGATACTTACATAATGTAAAAGAAAAAGTTAGGACATATGCAAAAATATATTGCCATAAAGTATCTTGTAAATTAATGTAGCAGAATCTACATTTACCTCTGGCTACCCAACTCACTTACTATCTTGGCAAAAGAGCAATCTATTTGACAAGATTGCTAAATATCATGGGGTTTTTTAAATGCTTTTGAATACAATCTTAATCACCATTTCCAGTGGTGTGTCTACATCCCAGCTGCAGCCTGGCTGATTAGAGCATCAATACCAATTGATTTTGGAGCACGCACTTGCTATGTCTATTGTATCTCATTGCACACTGTACACTATTGGCATTTAGCTGAAGCTATGAGGTAAAAATTTGTGTGTACAGAATACAGGAGTCCCTAAGAGTTTCCTAATTTCCAGGAGGACTTAGGAATCAGGTACTCAGTGTCAGAGTAAACAGTTTCTTACAGTTAATGTGCTTGGTGGCCACAGTCTCAAATAATTCTCACGTCCAGAGCCAGGGTTATTCAGCTGTATAATAAGCCCTAAAGTCTCTCCTTCAAAAGGATGCAGGATTCATGGCTTTAATTTTGCCACTGATAATGTGAAAAGTATAGCTTGTATATGACTGATCAAGTGTTCACTCCCTGTTCCTACTCTAATGAAATTCTAATTGTTTCAAAAGTTTAGGAAGGATAAAATGGTTAATCTCCATGATGACAAAAGGAAGCCAGGAAAATAAAGTGACACACTTGAATGAACTGTGAGGAAATAAAGTGCACAACATGCGATAATGCCATGACTCCGTGTTATTGCGCATTTCTGGGCTGAAAAGATATGGCTTGATGGGTAATTTGTCATGCTGTGCAATAGAGAACAACAGTAAAGAGACTTCAGACAGAAGAAAATTACACAAATGGTAGGGTGGAAAGGTATAATTGAAGATGGCAAAAGATTGAAAGAAAGACATTTAAAATTACTGTACTGACCTACTAAATGCACTTGGGCGTGGAATCCTGGCCTCACAAGAAGAGGCATTAAATGACTGCGGGCTGTGACACGACTGCGGAGTAATGCCAATCTCCCGAGTTTACAGAGAAGAAAAACACCATGCACAGCCTGCTGGAACAGCCATAACCTGCTTCCTTAAAGAGAGCTGCCTGGGATCCTAGTGAACTATGCTAGGGAAAGTTTCCTGAACAAGCCTGCTTGTCTCTTTAAATTACAAATGCAGCTAGTACATTGAAGGCTTAACTAACTCCTTAATTTTTCTTAAGTCAATAAATTTCTACCCAATAGAACTATAAGACCACTGTAATACTTTTTGAAAATAAATCCATGCAAAGAAAATTTCTTCCACATCAAGTTAAATTTCATTAAAAGGACTGAAGAGTTGCAGAGGATAACATGACACTGTAGCTGTATGGATAGTTTTATGTCAACTTGACACAAGCTCGAGTTACCTGAAAGGAAGGATTCTCAAGTGAGAAAATGCTTGCATATGATCCAGCTGTGGCGTATTTTCTCAATTAATGGTTGATAAGAAAGGGCCTCAGCCTACTGTGGGGCCACCCCTAGGCTGGTAGCCCTGGTGTATATAAGAAAGCAGGCTGAGCAAAGCATGGGGAGCAAGCCAATAAGTAGCATCCCTCATTGTTCTCTGAATCAGCTCCTGGCTCCAGGTTCGTGCCTTGATTGAGTTCCTGTCCTGGCTTCCTTCAATGATGGACTATGATGTGGAAGTGTAAGCCAAATACACTCCTTCCTTCCCAACTGGTTTTGTAGTCATGGTGTTTCATTGTAACAATAGAAACTCTAAGAGAATGTCTAACCCATTCAATCCTGAAAATAAAGAGACAAGTCCAAGCAAGAACACTGTACCCCCTGTGGACTCACTCATAACTCCAGGGAATATCATGAACCTCACAAGGATCAAGGTCCCTTTTAGTTAAGTAGGGACCAGATATTTTCTGAAGATTCATTTCCTGCCCAATGACTCTACCACAAACAGTAGAATTCCCAACGCTTTTTCATAAATGTTACTTCCTTTTCCTTCCAGGGTTTATAAGCTGAAGATGTACTAAATGAGCGTACCTTGGAATAGTTCAAATCACTCATCTACTTTGCTTCCTTAAATTAAGTGTGTTTGTGCCAGGCGTGGTGGCGCACACCTTTAATCCCAGCACTCGGAGGCAGAGGCAGGCAGATTTCTGAGTTCGAGGCCAGCCTGGTCTACAAAGTGAGTTCCAGGATAGCCAGGGCTACACAGAGAAACCCTGTCTCGAAAAACCAAAAAAAAAAAAAAAAAAAAAAAAAAAAGAAATGTACTTTAATTACTTCATTAGTTTCATTGCAAAAGCAACTACAGGCTATTAAATTAAAATGTTCAAAGATCATAAAACATGATAAAACACCAGAAAGTAACATAAGCTGAACCATCTGAGCATGGTATTGATGCTCTAAAGAATGAGAAGAACAAAAGTGAAGTTCCCCTTACATGTACAAACATAGTCACCCAACAAATATAAATATTGGTGACTTTCAGTCTCCCTCCACACTATGGGGATTGTACAGTACAGAAAAACACATATTTATTCTTCAAAAAGCATATTCAAATTAGTTGGTCAGATAAGAGTCAAGAACTCTGATATGAGAATCAAAGAGCTGTTTCATGGCCGACATTTAATAATTATTTATAAGTATAATCAGAGATACAAATTTATCTTCATTCCTTTATTACCATACCCAATGACAGCTATTAAAATAATGAATCACTCATACATTTATAAATTTAATTAACTTATATAAACCATCTAATTTTGTTTTTAAATAAAGAAATAAACAGACACAGACTACCACAGGGTCTCCTAGAGAGCAATATGGACAAGAATAAACAACAGTGACTTGAGATGAGAGTAGAGTTGTGGTAAGTGCAGAGGACAGTAACACCAGACAGAGGATTTGTTGCCTACTTCTCTGGGGAGAGATGGGCAGAGCGGTAAGATGGACAGAGCAGGGAGATGGGAGGAGTTGGGAGATGGGCTGAGCTGGGAAGGAGACTGGGCCCTAGCAGTGTGGAAAGCAGCTGATTTCTTCTAAGTATAAGCTTAGTTCCATGTTTGTGAGCCAGACATTGACTCCCTAAAATAACCTTATTTCTCTGAAAGCACTGCTACCAGACTCAGAAATGCATGTATGATCCATCTTGTATCTCCTGTACTAAAGCCCTCAAAGTTTTTAAGATACTTCTGAAAGTGTTCTGCCCCTTCAAGGAAAACCTTGGAAATACCCCTTTCACTTGAAACTACTTTCCTATTAACCATCCATGAAGTTGGGTCCACAAGAATAGACTGGAAGGAAAGCTAAGGCACACTGATGTCATGACTCCCTCTTGCTCTATGCACTGAAAATATGTTCAGTTTTCAATAAAGATTTCTGAAAGATATTTTAAAACAATATTTAGAAAGTGTGACTTTTTAAACAAATTTTCCAGTATAGTTCTGGCTATAGCTCTAATCAGCAATGTAGGCTTTATGCCATACATTCTATATTCTACTTGTAACTGAGTAACTGCACTATCAGGATAAGCTTCTGCCTTACAGGAGACATAAATCTTACCTTGTAGTTTTCGAATCCTCCAATGTCTTCCTCCTTCCTCAGCCTCCAGTGATGTCAGCTTTTCTCTGTTCTTCCTCAGTTCACTCCACATTCAAAACCTGCTGTCCAGAAAGAGTTACTAATACCTATTCACACAATAATACTTGAGGAAAGTTCTATGATTTCCTGAGGTATCTCATATCTATATCAATCTCCAAAGACATTAATCTCTGTTTTCCCAATGTTGAGGATCAAATGAAGATACAGTGGACATTTGTTGATCTAACACCCTGATTGTTCTGTACAATAGAGCAACTCCAGCTACTCTTATCCAATTCCAGACCAACAGCAATCCAGAGACCTGTGTTTGTTTCCTTTTCTTAGCAGTAATTGCACTCAGTAATTTGTAGTCCACTTCAGTCAAGGGACACGTGTACCTCTGTGCAGCCCTGGCTGTAGAGCTGCTTGGTGATATATGATTAAAGACCATATGTTCTGCTTCCTACTTGTAATTAAACAACTCCATATTTTAATAAGCATTCATATTTTTAAAAATACAGACCTTCAAAGAGCACCTAATTCCAATACTCCTCAAACTATCCCACAAAATAGAAACAGAAGTCACTCTACCCAATTCGTTCTATAAAGCCACAATTACTCTGCTGCCTAAACCACACACAAAGTCTCAACAAAGAAAGAGAACTTCAGATCAATTTCCCTTATGAATATCGATGCAAAAATACTCAATCAAATCCTTGCAAACAGAATCCAAGAACACATCAAAACGATCATCCATCATGATCAAGTAGGTTTCATCCCAGGGATACAGGGATGGTTCACTATACAGAAATCCATCAATGTGATCCACTATATAAACAAATGCAAAGACAAAAACCACATAGTAATCTCATTAGATACTAAGAGAGCATTTGACAAAATCTAACACCCATTCATGATAAAGGTCTTGAAAAGTTCAGGAATTCAAGGCCCATACCTAAATATAATATACAGCAAACCAGTAGCCAACATTAAACTAAATGGAGAGAAACTTGAAACAATCCCACTAAAATCAGGGACTAGACAAGGCTGCCCACTTTCTCCCTACCTTTTCAATATAGTACTCAAAGTCCTAGCCAGAACAATTAGACAAGAAAAGGAGGTCAGGGGGATACAAATTGGAAAGGAAGAAGTCAAAATATCACTATTTGCAGATAATATGTATATATAACTGACCCCAAAAATTCCACCAGAGAACTCCAAAACTTGATAAATAATTTCAGTGAACTAGCTGGATATAAAATTAACTCAAACAAATCAGTGGCCTTTCTCTACACAAAGGATAAACAGGCTGAGAAAGAAATTAAGTAAATGCCCTTCAAAATAGTCACAAATAGTATAAAATACCTTGGTGTGACTCTAACAAAGAAAGTGAAAGATCTGTATGGTAAGAACTTCAAGTCTCTGAAGAAAGAAATCCAAGATCTCAGAAGATGGAAAGATCTCCCATGCTCATGGATTGACAGGATTAATATAGTAAAAATGGCTATCTTGCCTAAAGCAATCTACAGATTCAATGCAATCCCTATCAAAATTCCAACTCAATTCTTCCCAGAGTTAGAAAGGGCAATTTGCAAATTCATCTGTATTAACAAGAAACCCAGGATAGCAAAAAATATTCTCAATAATAAAGCAACCTCTAGTGGAATCACCATCCCCAACCTCCAGCTGTACTACAGAGCAATTGTGATATTTTGACGTACCACGGACTATGTCAGTGTCTGTCCATCTATTTAACTTATCTTAGCTTCTACGTCTTTACTTGGGTGTGGGGATACCAGTGAACTAGGAACTGTTTCCTGGACTTTGGTAGGTCCCCTTTCTTCTGTCGTAAAAGTTGTTTACCACGAACGAGTTGACCGTCACAATCGTACATCTTCTGACACTTAACATCCATTCTTATCTCCTTGTACAAAGCTCAAGTTTAAGTGGATCAATGAACTCCACATAAAACCAGAGACACTGAAACTTACAGAGGAGATAGTGGGGAAGAGGCTCAAATATATGGGCACAGGGTAAAACTTCCTGAACAGAACAGCAATGGCTTGTACTGTAAGATCAAGCATCAACAAATAGGACCTCAAAAATGTCAAAGCTTCTGCAAGGCAAAGGACATTACAGACGCCAACAAAATACCCATGGATATTTTAGCTATGAGAGGCTCTGCCAGTGCCTCCACAATACAGAAGCAGATGCTCACAGTCATCCATTAGAGGGAGCATAGGGTTCCCAAATGAAGGAGTTAGATAAAGTACCCAAGGAGCTGAAGGAGTTTGCAGCCCCCGAGGAGGAACAACAATATGAACTAACCAGTACCCGCAGAGCTCCCAGGGACTAAAGCACTAATCAAAGAAAACACACGGAGAGACTCATGACTCTAGATGCTTTTGTAGCAGAGGATGGCCTAGTTGGTCATCAATGGGAGAAGAGGCCCTTGGTCCTGTGAAGGTTCTATACCCCAGTATAGGGGACTGCCTGGGCCAGGAAGCAGGAGTGGGTCGATTGGGGAGCAGGGGATGGGGGAAGAGGATAGGGGATTTTCGGAGGGGAGACTAGGAAAGGGGATAATATTTAAAATGTAAATAAAGAAATATCTAATAAAAAAGAAAAAAAGAAAAACAAAACAAAAAATAAAACCTGTGCTTATTGTACATACTCAAAAAAATAAAAAAATAAAAATGCCTCTACCTCCAAAGTTTATCAATATTACAAAAAATATTTGGTTTATTACAAAGATGAACAAAATTTGGACTCTTTGTTCTGTAGCCTAAACACAGATTAAAGCTAAATTCTGAAAATAGAACTAAAACCAAACCAAACCAAAACAAAACAAAAAAGTGTCAATCCATGAATGTTCCCATCTTAAGCTATTCTGACTACCTGGTTTTGCAATTCAGGTTTTCTAGAGTCGCCTTTATTGCCAAACATAAATGCATTCCATTGCACACCTCAACAGAATTGCCTGTGTGTCCTTAATGCCTTTCCAAGCAGTTGTATAGAGTCAGCACCCTATACATTAGGGAAGAATGGATATGAGTGCTATGGGCTTCTTAGAATAGCAATGAATTTCATAATCGGGCCATCCCTTAATTTTGCTTACTTTTAATTCATCTTCACTGATACTACATTGTCAAACAAAGACAAGGATGAACACGAGACATGAGACCTGACTAAAGAAAAATACGGCAGAAGGAAACAGTGTAGTCATCCAAGGATCAAGTGCTGAGTTTGTGAAAGAAAAAAAAAGTGGCTCCATTTTACTAAATAATTATGTTCTTGAAGGGATGTCTGAAGTGCTCTGCAAGGCTGATTAGAACAGATCAATGTACACTTACCTCTCCTGAAGGCTGAAAGGTGTGCAGTGACTGTGTGTCATTAAAAATTTACTTGGCCCTGGGCATCGAATTCCATAAGAGCATGACCCTGGCAGAGCACTCAAAGTTCCCATTTAACTCATGTCATCCTCTACGCATCAAAACTGCTACAGGCACCATTGCTATCACACAGCAGCTGACGTGCTATCTATATTTGAGAGGGTGGTATCAATTAACTATATTATCTATAAAACCATACTTGCAATTACTACCACTTGACAATTTATCATTAACACATTTGGCAGATTTTTTTTTGCAAAGTAACATTTATTTAAAGGTTAATCAAAATTCTTAGAATAGCATTTATTATAATGTGATTTTTGATAATTGACTAAATCAGTGGCTCTTAAAAACACCCTTGTCTCAGTCCTGCTCAGTATACACCACACTGCCATTTGGGGAAAAGAAATACGTATTAGGAATGTTCATTTCAGACCTCGTCATGGAAGATCATATATTAATGTAATCAGGTGGTACATTTACATGCTCATTAGTAATCCATCATTAGTCCAAATGCTCACTATTAGGAATAAATGTAGAACGAGTTATTCAGAATACCCAGAAATAGGATTTCTTATTTAAACATTCAGAATAAGCTGACTGAAATAAGTGCACACCTTGAATTTGAACTTTCAAGCCACATCAGTAAAGTCAATCAGTTATGTCAGCACATTCTGAAGTAATAATCTCAATTATACAGCTCCTGCCCCTCCCTAACACAGGAGATGTGCGTAGTTCCAATATTTAAATCTTTAAATCACTGTAGCTGCAAAATTTCCTGATGAATTGTGTGTTTAAATTGTATGCTTTAATACAGAGCACGCCACTAGAGCACGTTAGTTATGCTTTATGCCACTTAATCTTATGTCAAAATCCGTTATAGTATACTAAGGTAATTTAACTGCAATTAATCAATCGAGGAAATAAATAAAATGTTATAAATGCCAAATAGCATAACATTAAAAAAATAACAAACTACTATCTACATATTTACTCTAAATAGACTTACTGGTCATTCAAAAGGAAACAAGTTAAAAGTTGGATGTTATTAAATCTTTACCTGCTTGGCTCGACCTTTCAGGCTAAAATGTAAACAAGTTGGAAATCACACTTCTTTTTATAGCCCATGCTTGATGCAATGACTTAATTCTCAGACAAGCCCAGAGTGCCGAAAGAAAACAATCAAATTATTCAAATATCTATATGCAATTGGAATATTTGTGATGTTGGAATCAACCACCTAAGACACCACTCTGAATTTTCTTGGTAAAATAAACACACTTTCTTGGTATTAAACAAAAAGTGGTGTCATTCATCAATTCTGGAGCCACCTGAAGATAAGCAAATATACTGGTAGATATAGTTTCATGTATTACTCCAGAATATTATTACTTATCATTTTTGAAATTTAACAGTTTGTTAAATTTAGTTTGAGATTAAGATCTGAGGTTGATAAGTCTCAGATCTAGTTAACAAGAACTCGTTAAGCTCCAACTTAGTAGCAAACACTATGTTAGCAATTTTGAAAACTGCCAAAAGATTTAAAACACATGTTCTTGATTTCCAGATCTGAACCCAGAGACACAGGCATAATCATCTTGCTTTAATGAGCATGACTAACTACACTCGACTTCATCCCAATGGAAGACCTAAAGACAAGGACAGTCTTGGCCCTTGGCAAGGATGTGAGAATATCATGTATGTCAAACAAACACTCAGGACAATCATGAAAGCACTCAATCCACTTCCCATTGGAACCACAAGGGGAAAAGTCTTCAAGGTCATGGAGAAACTATGTGTTATTAGGACACCTCCAGATCTCTGCAGATAGCATGTACTAGTGCATTTACTAACATCTCCACAGTAAGTTTCTTGCTCTCTGGAGGACAATTAGTCCATTTGTTTTCATCAAATTACCTTTGGGGACGCAAAATGATAATTTGTGAATTAATGGCCACCCAGTAGAAGGAACAAGGAAAATTGTTCCTTTCATGGTTCTTGATGGCAATTATAGTTAAAGATTGTTGTTACTAAAAGTATCTGGGAGATATTACAATAAACAGGAGTTTTCCTTCTCACCTCCACACATTGATCACACTGTTCAAGACTACTGTGCCCTGTCAGTCAGTCATCTAAGACCATTCAAAATGTGACTCAACCAAATTGAGCTCTGCTATAAGTGCAAAATGTATGTGAGGCTTCACGCCATCAGTGTAATGCTTATAAAATAATTTTAACAAATTTATTTTTACTATTAATCTAAAAGTATTTTGATATATTGAACGAAAAACATTATATTACTTCATCCATCTCTTTTGGACTCCTCCAGATCTCTGAAGATAGCATGTACTAGTGCATTTACTAACATCTCCACAGTAAGTTTCTTGTTCTCTGGAGGACAATTAGTCCATTTGTTTTCAATATCCACTTGTGGATATTGGACTTTTAAATTTTTATTTGTGGCTCACGTTGTATTTCTATTGGACAGTTATAGCCAGAAGGCAATGCTAAGGACAATAGTTTTTAAGTATACCCTTGTACAAAGTAGATATTCAGAGCATATGATGATATTCTAATGTGATTCTGATATACCATTTTATGTTATAGGCCTCTTTGTGTATGATATCACAAAGTTAGGAAGAGCAAAAGCAAAGCTCAAGGTGAATTGGGATCTGTTACCACACACTTGTAGTTCTGCAAGCGACACTATTGCATATGCCACCCCTTTCCTCTGATTGGCATGAAGTGGGAGCTCAAAGTTCAGAAAAGTCAATTCAACTGCTCCACTTGGGGAGGGTCTTCGTTTTCTAGTTCACTTTTATCTTTTTCTATCTCTTGATTTGGCCCTTTGCTTTGATATTATTATATAAAATACAAAAATGAAAAGATTGCTGAGCTGTAAATTATTGATTGAATGAGCTTTATGCACAACACAGCTACCGAGATACCATGTTTCAGAGTTGAAATACTTATTTTGTCTGAGACCCTTCTCCTTATTATAAGTGAGAGGAAAATGGATATTGGGCAACTCCCACATGTACATTGTCATCACAAATGCAGTTCTGACACTACCCATAGCTGTCATCCAAAGATAGAGGTGGCAAACAAAGCAATGTGCAAAGGGTATAAAGGAACTGGCTCAACCAAGCAAATATAAGTCATAAGTCATCAAATCTAACAAAGGTTGAAGCCACTATCAGTGATACTCGGGGAGCAGGCAAGTGGTGGTATTTATTAGATTTAATCTCACACAGCACAAAGTAGAAAGAGGACATAGAGACAGACTCCAAGAATCCAGCTGTGAATGAGCAGTAGCATGAGAGTAAAACCATTTTTCCTGGGACATCATTTGCTGTACAGTTTAGATATGTTTGGAGATAGTTTTGGAACTTTTAGCCTGACACGCGTCTCCCCAACATATCCAAACTATATTCAAAACAATCAACTGGTTGACCTGCCTCACAAAGACACAGACTCACATACCATTCCCAACCCCACAGTAGCTGTATTTTGGGGAAGAGAAGATGAGGTTCCAATTCTTAGCCTGCATGCTATAAGCCCATGTATTAGTGGATTTTTGAAAGGTAGATAAAGCCTAATAAATTCTGGAAGACAACTGAGTTATCACAGTTTGATGAGAGCATAATTTATATTGAGTGTATTTTCCATTGATTGCTACTAATACCAACAAAACTAAAACAAACATCTCCTACATCATTCAGATATAATATATTTTCTATTAAGATTCTGGAAAGAAAAGAAACACTCGTAACTAAAGAAAACTTAGAATATGTGACATTCTGTCAGCCAATTAAAATCAGCTAATGTACCAATGGGAACATAAGTACAAATCCATGCCATATGTATGTTCATCTCCACACACAAAGGCCATTGCTAAGCAGGAGTCAAGGTATGTCTGAGCATGCTGGTGGCAGAGCAGGATCACAAAAGAGCGAGCTTCTCTGAGCTTGCATTTGATCATATTGTGAGAACATAAGCCTCCTATAAACTTACTACTTATTTTCTTATGATTTCATGGATACTAAGACATTGATAACCAGAGCTCAGCATGTTCTGTTGTGAGACTACAGTAAACTTAGCCATTGTGGTAGTCTATTGCTGAGACTACAGCTTTCTTATACAGAAACGCATAACCTGAAGGGAAATCGAAGGGCCGTGGATTAGAATAGGAGTAAGAATAAGTACATGAGATGGTTTGGAGGGGGGGAAGTGAAGGAAGAAATGATGCAATTATATCATAATCTCAAAAATAAAGCAGATAAATATTTTAAAATTTAAAAAGCAGATATAAAGTGTTTTGACTTGGAAATAGAAATATTTATTCTATTATATGCATTCTTTTCTGGAGATTCCAGTATCTGAAGCTTGTCTCCTGTGTGGTAATACTGAAGTTGTGGAAACTTTTAAAATATCAGACCTGTCATCTAAACCCTAAGAGAATACAAACGCCAGCCCAGAATACTATACTCAACAAAAATCTCAATTACCATAGATGGAGAAACCAAAATATACCTTAACAAACCAAATTTAAACAATATCTTTCTACTAATCTAACCCTACAGAGGATACTAAGAGGAAAACACCAACACAAGGAGAGTATCTACACCAAAGGATAAAAACAAGAAATTAATCATCCACAACAAAACCAAAAGAAAAGAATCACATGCATACATAATACCAACTCCAGCCAGGTGTGGTGGCACATGTCTTTAATCCCAGCACCCAGGAGGCAGAGGCAGGAGGATTTCTGAGTTCGAGGCCAGCCTGGTCTACAAAGTGAGTTCCAGTACTTCCAGGGCTACACAGAGAAATCCTGTCTCGAAAAACCAAAACAAACAAACAAACAAAAAACAAATTACCAACTCCAGCAACAAAAATAACAGGAACTGACAATCATCTGTCTTTAATATCTCTCAACATCAATAGACTTAGTCCCTCAATAAAAAGGCACAGGCTAACAAATTGAATACGTAAACAGAATCCAGCATTTTTCTGCATTCAAGAAATACACCTCAGTGACAAAGAGAGACACTACCTCAGAGTACAAGGCTGGAAAAAATGTTTTGTGAGCAAATGGTCCCAAGAAACAAGCTGGAGTTGCCATTCTAATATTTGATAAAATAGACTTTCAAAAGTTATCAAACAAGAAGAGGAAGGACACTTGATATTTATTAAAGGAAAAACCCACCAACAGGAAGTCTCAATTCTGAAAATCTATGCCCCAAATAAAAGGGCACCCACATTCATAAAAGAAAGTTTACTAATGCTCAAAGCACACACTGAGCCTCACACAGTAATAGTGGGAGACTTCAACACCCCAGGCTCACCAATGGACCAGTCATTGAAACAGAAACTGAACATAGACAGTGAAACAAACAGAAGTTACAAACTAAATAGATTTAACAGTTATTTACAGAACGTATCACCCCAAAACAAGAGAATATACCTTCTTCTTAGCACCTTTTCGAACCTTCTTCAAAACTGACCATATAGTAAGACAGAAAACAAGACTCAACAAATACAAGATGAAGAAGCTAAAAATATACAGTGAAAAAAAAACAAAGAATCTTCAATAAATGTGCTTAATCTTCAATAAATGTGGTGGTCGGCATGTAGAAGAATGAAAATAGACCCGTATTTATCACCTTGTATAAAGCTCAAGTCCAAGTATATCAAGAAACACAGTAAACTAGATACACCAAATCTAATAGATGAGAAAGTAAAAAAAAAAAAGCCTCTAACACATGAACACAGGAGAAAGCTCTGAAACAGAACTCCAATGGGCCAGACTCTATGAGCAACAATTTATAAATGGAACTTCATGAAACTAAAAAGATTCTGTAAGGCAAAAGACACTATCAATAGGACAAATTGGCAACCTGCAGATTAGAAAAAAAATCTTCACTAACCCTACATCTGACAGAGGCCTAATATCCAAAATACATAAAGAACTCAGGAAGTTAACCTCTAAGAAGCAAATAGCCCAATTTAAAAATGGAGTGCAAAGCTAAACAGAGAATTAACAACAGAAGAATCTCAAATAGCTGAGAAGCACTTTAAAAAATGTACAACATCCTTAGTCATTAGGGAAATGCAAATCAAAATGACCCTGATATTCCACCTCACACTAGTCAAAATGGCTAAGATAAAAATCTCAAGTGACAGAACATGCTGGTGAGGATGTGTAGAAAGATAAACACTCCTCCATTGTTGGTGGGATTGCAAACTGATACAACCACTCTAGACATCAATCTGGTGCTTCCTTAGTACATTTTAAATAGTTCTACCTAAAGACCCAATTGTATCACTCTTAGGCAAATGATGCCCCACCATGCCACAAGGACACATGCTCCACTATGTTTATAGTAGCTTTATTTGTAATAGCCAGAAGCTGGAAACCTCAACCAAATGCCCCTCAACCAAAGAACAGATACAGAAAAAATGTGGTTAATGTACACAATAGAATACTATTCAGCTAGTTTAAAAAAATGAGAACACCATGAGTTTTGAAGACAAATGAATGGACCTAGAAAATGTCATCTCAAGTGAGGTAATCAAGACCACAAAGAACATGCATGGTACAAATTCACTGATGAATGGATATAAGCCAAAAAGTACAGAATACTGATTATACAACTCACAGACTGTAAGAAGTGTAACAAACAGAAAGGCCCAAGTGAGGATATTTCAATCCCACTTAGAATGGGGAAGAAAATAATCTCAGGAAGGGAGGAGTTTGGGTGGGAGAGGGGAGGGTGAGGGGAAAAGAAGAACATGATCAGGTATAGGGGAGAGAGGAAATATTCAGCCTAAGGGGCAGAGAAGAGTGGGGACCCTCTAGATAGTACCAGAGATCCAGGAGGTAAGAGGCTCTCAGGACTCAATGGGTGTGAGCCTTGCAAAAATTCCCAATAATGGAGTGAAGTAATTTGAAGACTCCACCCCCAGTAGATAGACAGAGACTCCAGTGGAGAGACAGGTTCACTAACCCATAGTCAAAATTTCTGATCCAGAATTGTTCCTGTCTAAAAGAAATGCAGATGCAAAATGGAGAAGAGACTGAAGGAAAGGTGATCCAAAGTTTAGCCCAAATTTCAATCCATCTCATGGGGGAGGGGGGGCACCAAGACCTGACACTATTACTGTTGTTTACAGACAGGAGCCTGGCAGGGCTGTCCTCTGAGAGGTCCTATCAGCAGCTGATTGAGACAGATGAAGATACCTACACCCAATCATTAGACTGAAGTTGGGGACCCCTATAATTGAATTAGGGAAAGTATTGAAGAAGCTGAAGGGGAGGACAACCCCTTAGGAAGGCCAGCAGTCTCAACTAACTCAGATCTCAGGAAGCTCCCAGAGACTGAGCCATAATCAGGCAGTGTACACAGGTTGTTCTGAGGCCCGCTGCACATGTCTAGCAGAGGACTGCCTGGTCTGGCCTCAGAGAGATGTGCCTAATCCTAGAGAGTCTTAAGGCCCCAGGAAAGGGGGAAGCCTCGTGTAGTGGGGTGCACCCTCTCAGAGGCAAGGGGGAGGAAAAATGTGAGGAGGACAGACCAGGAAAGAGGGGTCAATGGCTGAAATGTAAATAAATATAATAAAACTTTTAGAAAAATGTTGGACCTGCTACCATGCACTATAATTTTATGGGGACACATTCTGTGTGTATTTTTGTGGTTTTGTAGAAAGCACTTGAGGTCAAGAGTTAGTTAATACTCAAGAGTTTGTTGTTATCAAAGAATGAGCCAATTCCTCTCTGCCCTCTGGCTTCCTCCTTCACATACATGGTGCCAAGATGCCAGAGTCTTGCTGTCATAATCCTTCATCCACCGAAATCATAAACCATACAAGCACCACTATAAGGTACAGAGTCATAGGCATTTTGTCATACCAACACAAAACATAGACATTAGTCATCATATGTATTCTATGTATGACTTCTTAACTGTTATTAGGATATATTGTAACTGTTAATGTAGTTCTATTTGTTACAAAATTATAATTTAAAGTTCACTTTGACATGATTTTAAAATATAAAGCAAATGTATACACTAACCTCTGTTCCTAAAGTTAGTATCTTGCAAATATTCAAATCAGAACTTAAAACTGTTATAATCCACTAAGCAAACTCAGCCTTGTACAGCTGGGCATGCTCCTATCTGTACTGGTGCATGTATGTAGGGGTCATGTAATTTGATCACATGTATAACTCTAGGTAATAGTTGGTCTAATCAAACCATGTAACTGCATCATCGCTTCAAATTTCCTACCTGGACCTACTTCTAATTTTATCCCATTCTTTTCCTTTTTCCTTGCCCAGAATGAACAGCAGTATGTTCTCCACAAATATGCACTGTATTAAAGTAAAACATGTTGGCTTAAAACTTATTAACCTTAGGAAATACCGTGAATTTCTAATGTATTTATTGTAAAGATTAATAACAAGCTTTAGATTCTTATTAATTAATTATTAAGTAAGTAAGTAAGTACCCCTGTGGGTCAGGGGCACTATGTTTGCCAAGCATTTGTGAGAACCCAGTTTCCATTCCCAACACTGCAAAGATAAAATAAAACTTTAAAAGAACATAAATCCCAGTTATTTCCTTTGGGTATCCCCAGATTAAGTGTCAAACCAACTGCAAAGGGCTCTCTGTTCTTCAAGAATATCATTTACAGGGGCCATTTCCAAGACAAATAATTAGAACTTCTTGGGTTGTTGACTAATTTAGGTTCAGAAAGGGGATGTTCAAGATAACCATGTAGAATTTTATCTTTTGGCGTATTATAAAACTTTCAAAATCTTGTTTCTGTCAAAGACACACATGAAGAAGTCAGACAGAACCAAAACTGTGACAACTGGGATGGGGAACACCAATAGGCTAAGTGTTCAGAATGACACTTATCACCGTAAGAGGACACTGAGTGCAGGCCACTACATGCAGAACTGATGAATAACAGGAACAAAATAAGCATACTGATTTCTTTTTCTAAAAACTAAGCCTCCAAGAAAAAAAACCTTTTATCTTCATGGAAGAATTCCTCCTAATAAACTAAACAGAAGCAGAAAGAATTATATCAGTATTTTACAAACCATAAGTAATACATGTCCAAAAGCTGTGAACATCAACATCTAACAACAAAAAGTCAGAGGAAAAGCATGTTAAATGCATGTATGAAGATGTTATGACTAAAACCCATTGCTATAATTAATAGGCACCAATAGCAATTACGAAAGGAATTAATATTTTTCCTAATCTGCCCCATAACTGAACAAGTTTTCAGAACTTGAAAGGTAAAGCAAAGGACAGAAGTACTCATTGAGTGACTTCACAGTCAAATTAGCAAACTTAGACAATGAAGCAGTCAACAGCTGCAAACAGCAAGGCTTTTCTAGCCTCTAAGTGAAACTATGTTTACTCTTGTAGACTAAAGAAGAGACATACCCACCAGGAATAAGGGGTGGGCCTTATTTGAGCTTTGTTTTAAGTAGTGGAAAAGACAAAAACTCATGAGACAAAGGCAGCTGTGAAAATTAGTGTAACATATTTGAGAATATGTTCGTTCTCAGGTGGAACCAACTTTTTTTTAGATATAGTTAATTTTTATAGTTGAAAAGGTGTTAATCATTAAAAGGCTTGCTTGCTTCATTAGTAACAAATGAAAATATGTTATACTTGAGATCAGCTTCAAAACAATTTATGGTGGATATAGGATGTTAAACTGAGAATAATGAAACAAAATATGAGCTGATAATTGATGAAGACAAATGACACAGTTTACTCAAGCTCATTACACAATATCTCTAAATGTTAGTATTCTTGGGATTGTCATAATAAAAAGGAAAAATGTTATTCCTATGTAAATCAGTACATGACAAATTGGGGAAACCATTAAGGAATCAGAAGCCACTAGTACACATTTTTCTCAATGAAAACAATTCTTTCAGACATTTGAAACTTAGATAAGAAATTTTACTAGAATATTAAAGACTGATTCCCTTCAAAGAGACCATACATTGTCCACACTGAGCAATGACTACAAATAAGAATAGGTCTTTGGTGAGGAAACTGAGGGCACTGAAGGACAGACAATGACACAATGATAAAAACATTATAAATATGGTCATTATCTGTCTTTTTGTTTAAAAAAATAAGGCGTTATTTATAAGAAGCCTAGTAGAGATTATGCATGCTATTTGAAGGTATCCTTGCAAATATTATTTGCTGAAATTAATTTTCCATTCTTGACTTTCTTGACAGTTTCCTGGTCACTCCTTCACTTCCAACTCACACATTTTAGCTTTGGGTTTTGACATTACAATGAAAGATCTTTGGAAATAGTCACAAATGTTTTGAGGACTGGCGAGGTGATTTAATGGATAAAGCACTTACACAGGCAGAAATGTCGAAAGGTCCTTTGTATTCCTTTATGTGGGTTCAAAGTTCAGAGCTCCAGAGCCTACATAAATGTCAGGAGGTGTGGCAGCCTCTTGTCACAGAACTACTCCGGAGGTGGAGATGCACACTTACCTGAGCTGACAATTGCTTTGGGAAAGATCCAGCTTCTATAAGTAAAATGAAAACTCAAGGAAGAGGACAGCTTTGAGTCTCCACATGCACGTGCACATGCTACACACAAGAAAAAGTCAAAAATGAAGGGAGGAAATGTTTTCAAAGTCGAATCGTTTATTAGAAGTATGGTTTCTACCTAATCTATTTGTTTTGCAGTGGGAAGGCCTCTGGATTTTGCTTGAAAAGTTTCTCTTCTGATCTCATCTATCCCAAAGGACATGATCCAAGTCAAACTACATGATCTCTGAGAGGATGACTGTTAAGTCTAAGATTTTACAACATGTTTTATGATCCTACAAATATCAAGCAATCATGCAGTAAGTTGACAGATTGTTTTAAATCTATACAAATTTCAGATATGAAATACAAGCTTGCAATTACTTTGCCTATAATATTAGCATATTGGAATTATTAATAAACATTTGTATATCTTATTTTCACAGAATACCTAAAAGGCCATGGAGATTAAAACCTTGTGTGCTAAGCAAGGATCACCTTTATATGCTGGTCACATATTTGAAATTCTTTGCAGATATTCTAATGGAAATTTTCTAAATATTTTTCACCACTGTTTGAACTTTCATTAGAGTATCTTTCTGATATAATAGTGTTCATTATGGTCATTTAAAAATCTGCTACCCCAGGCTTATAAAGCAATATTATCATGTCTTTCCATCAACAATATTAAAAACATTCATCTCTAGAAAATGTTATAAAGAAGTTGCACTAGAATGCTGATCTAAATATTTAAGTAAGTGGCAAATTATTATATGACAGACCATGAATAGATTTTAAAAATCTTTACAAATGAGTATTATACATTCTCATGAAAAAAATACTAATCCTTGAAATTTAACCAGTCACCTGATAATATTTTTTTTAATTCAACTATTTTATCAGGGTATATTTTCCCCTTAGTCCTTAATAATTTTAGTCATGGTTCCTGGTGGTTGGCATGCATTTTATATGGTCTGAACCAGAACTGTACTGTCCAATTTTGTGGCTACTAGTCATGGGGACTTCCTAATTGCAATAAACTAAATTCAAACTTCACTTTCCCTGTTCCATAACCATATGTGGCTGGTGGTTACCATATTACAAAGTGAAGATACAAAGTATTTACACTATCACAGAACTTTCTACTGATTAACAGTGTTGGCTCACATTAGTGAGACCACTACTGAGGGACAGGAAATACCAGATGTGTGTTATTTATCTCTGAGTCTCCTTGACTATTGAGATATGAGTTCAGGGCTACATATATTCTGACACAGAGTTAAAGTTACATGCACAGCGTCTCAGTGCTGGTGTGCTTTCTCTTCTTTGCCTGGGAATGAATCTTGAACCTTCCTTCCCCTCCAGAAAAGGAACTATGATATCAGCAAGTGTTCAGCAGGTTTGCTTTGTTCAGTACCATGATGCGGGCTAAGCTTTGTCTGCCTCACTCTTTTTTTTTTTTTTAATTTTTTCCTCTTTATTAGATATTTTCTTCATTTACATTTCACATGTTATCCAGAAATTTTCCCTTACCCTCCCGCATCCCCGCCCTGCTCCCCTACCCACCCCCTCCCACGTAATGGCCCTGGCATTCCCCTGTTCTGGGTCTGCCTCACTCTTTACTCAACAGTAGCCCAAGCTTATTTTACAACAAGGGTTTCTGTTTTAGACATCAACCTCAGACTTCAGCCTTTGTACTTGAAAATTTGTCAATAGCACAAGTAACTAACATCTGTTTTAACCGGTTCAGGGTCTTCAGGTCTCTGCACATTTCTAACTTCCTTTTGCTACAGCAGATGTTTCTTAATTCAGAAAGGTAAATTTTGTTACATATAAAAAGATAAAAACGCATAAATAGTATAATTATATAATTATATGATGAACTAAACACCCCTCTCAAAACTAAATGAAAGTAGTTTGAAAAACTCAACCATAAGGCTAAGCCAGGTGCTTTTAAAGGACGTCCCAAAAGCCTTGATTTAAAAGTAGTATATCGGACATAGTACTACCAGAGAATCCTGCAATATCTCTCCTGGGCATATATCCAGAAGATGTTCCAATTGGTAATAAGGACACGTGCTCCACTATGTTCATAGCAGCTTTATTTATAATAGCCAGAAGCTGGAGAGAACCCAGGTGTCCCTCAACAGAGGAATGGATACAGAAAATGTGGTACATTTACACAATGGAGTACTACTCAGCTATTAAAAACAATGAATTCATGAAATTCCTAGGCAAATGGATGGATCTGGAGGGCATCATCCTGAGTGAGGTGACCCAATCACAAAAGAACTCACATAACATGTACTCACTGATAAGTAGATATTAGTCCAGAAACTTAGAATACCCAAAATACAATTTGCTAAACACATGAAACTCAAGAAGAATGAAGATCAAAGTGTGGACATTTTGCCCCTTCTTAGAATTAGGAACAAAGCACACATTGAAGGACTTACAGAGATCAAGTGTGGAGCTGAAACAAAAGAATGGACCAACCAGTGTCTGCTACAGTCGGGGATCCATCCCATAATCAGCCACCTAATGCAGACACTATTGTATATGCCAGCAAGATATTGCTGACAGGGCCTTGATATAGCTGTCTTGTGTGAGGCTATACCAGTGCCTGGCAAACACAGAAACAGATGTTCACAGTCAGCTATTAGGTGGAACACTGGGTTCTCAAGGGAGTAGCTAGAGAAAGTACCCACGGAGCTGAAGGGGTCTCCAACCCTATAGGTGGAAGAACAATATGAACTAACCAGTACCCCCAGAGCTCATGTCTCTAGCTCCATATATAGTAGAAGATGGCCTAGTTAGCCATCATTGGGAAGAGAGGCCCCTTGATCATGCAAACTTTTTATGCCCCAGTACAGGAGAACGCCAGGGCCAAGATTTGGGAGTGGGTGGGTGGGGGAGCAGGGTGGGGGATGGGGGAGGGTTTAGGGGACTTTCAGGATAACATTTGAAATGTAAATGAAGAAAATACCCAATAAATATTGAAATAAAAAAGTAATATATCTGTATGTAGATGAGTTGTATAGCTGATCTAAGAGACAACAAATAATTCTATAATTACAAATCATTTTAGGTTTTAAGTATTTTCATGAAGCTTATATGAACCTAATGTATAGTATGTCATACTGAAAGTGATTTGATTTTTAAAACAAACAGCTTATTTTATTTTTGGTGATTATTTTCAATATAAATATAACTTTTCACAAAGTGAAACCTATACAAGGGAATGTTTAGTAAAACTCTCATTTTCTTTTCCGGTATTTTAGAAATGGCTCTTGCTCCACAGTAACAATATACTTATTGTTTGGGAATTAAATTTCCCCAATAGATTTCACAGGTCCTAAGAAATGAATTTGTACAGTATGTTATATACAAAAGTGTATGTGAAGAAAAAGAAAAAAAGGTGCGAAGGCTGGGGAGAAAGACAGAAGGCAGAAGAAGGACAAAGGAAGAGAGGGAGAGAGGGAGAAAAGAAGGGAGGGAGAGAGGGAGAAAGGAATAGAGGGAGGGAAGGAGGGAGGGAAAGAGCGAGGGAGGGAGGGAGAAATGGAGGGAGGGAGAGAAGGAGAAAGGAATGGAGGGAGGGAGAGAGGGAGAAATGGAAGGAGGAAGCGAGGAAAAAAGGAAAAGAGTGATGGAGGAGGGCAGAAGGGCAGAAGAAAAAGAGGGAAAGAGAGGGGAAGTGAAGGAGAGAAGGAGGAAAGGAGGGATGAGGGGAAGAAGAGAGAGGTAGAAAGTGATGGAGAAAGGGAGAGAGAGTGAAGGAGGGAGAAAGAGGAAGAAGGAGGGAGGGAATGAAGGATTGAGGGAGAGAAGTAAAGGTATACTAACTTCCTGCTATTTCCCCAAATAAAAAGTTGTGCTGTGGTAATGGCATTTATTTTCAAGATTCTTTGCTGCAGTTAAAACAAGCTCATTTCACTCAATCGCTCACTCCTCAACCAAGACTGAAGCCAACTAAATTGCTAGTAATATTCACCAATGAAATAGTACCATAAACTTTTCTCAGTTTTAAATTTTGAGAATGTTTCTCTACACTTAGGTAACTGCTCGTGACACAGGCCTTTGAAATGTGGCCTAACAAATACTGGTGTGTGATGCAGAAGTTTGAAACTCAATTCATTAAGATTGTGAGTAGCTGTTTTGTACATAAGAATGAGAACTGATGGGGAGGTTGGGACTAAACACATAGTTTTATGAAATATCAGGAAAACTAAGGGTTTTGTTATGACGCACATAACAATCAAAGACCTGTTTCTTTTTAGCAAGCTCCTAAAAAGTCCCACCCGTATAATTATTAAATAAAAACACTCACTTATTCAGTACTCAGCTAGCTTTTAAACTCTGAATAAGAGAAGTACACAGTGAGAGAGGTGCTTGCATGGTTTCCCTGGATACTGGGTGATGCCATTCAGGTCTATGTTTTATCTGAAAGTGGAGTCCTGCAGGGAAATGAGGCTTGTTGAGGGGCTGTTTAGACATAGTAAGTAAATAGGAACCTTGTTTATTCTACAAAGCATTTTTATTTTGACCCAGTTTCTTTCTCTCATCACACCCAAGCATTGTAAACAGCAATAGTATGGTAGAACAGGTACTTTTCACAACTCCCGTTAACTCCACTTAAGAAATCATGACTGTCAAAGTGGAGTCTTACAAGATTTTGTCCTAACATACTCCTTCTTAGCATGCTTTCTAGAGTTGGACGGTTAAATTTGTGCCAGATATGTCAATGAATACCGCCTGCCTATCTTTTTCTTCAAACTGAATTTACTTATCTCAAAAAGAAACCCGTCTAAAAATTCACCTGCTAATAAACGTAAATGTCCTTACCTTAACCAGTCATTAAGGAATGCCAGCTAAAGTCAGGGTCACACATCAAGGGTCTCCACAGATGTGAGTTTCCATTTTAAATGGTACAGAAGCATTGTGGATTCCCAATCGTTTAAGTGCCATGACCATCCAACTTTGACACCGAGTCTCTTAGAGTTACAAGCTTTCTAATTTGGGAGCATGATTAATCCCTCCTATGTGATAAGTTTTAACCTTCTAATATTTCTTTGGATTGAAAAAAGCAAATGAACTGCGGCAAAGAATGGCAAATAACTACAGTGCTTAACACAGTTTAATAACCTGAAATGAAGCAAGTGTGTGCTATGTTTCCATTAAAAAGTTTCCAGCCACAATTAATTGAACAAAAACTTGTCTTGTTCCAAGATTATTCTTGGAAATGTAATTTTAAAGCCTGTGTGAAATGAGGAAACTTAACTTTTTATACCATATGAAAGCAATTTCATTTTTTAGGAATGATTTTGGATAGACTTCCGATTGGATATTTTCCATTGGAACTAACAGTGTAGAGGCTTGGGGTGGGAGAGAGCAGTTCTGTGTTCTTTTGCCAGCACTGACAAAGGTCTGGTTGTCAATGATACCTTTACAGCTAAATTTACTCCAGAGTGACATGAACAGGTGCACCCTGGCCTGCCAGACACTTGTGCAGAGGGATCACGCATCTCACCGCTTGACGATCAAGGGGGCAAAGCTTCGGTGTTCATAGAAAAGGAGAGGAGGCGAGCGCAGCCCAAACTGGGGGGTTTCTCTTCAAAGCCAGCTGGTCTGGCTTTATTCTACAGGAATTTTTTTACCTGTCAGAGTTTGGACAACAAAGCCCTCAGCAGGTGCTGACGGGAACAACTTCCTGGAGAAGCAGAAAGGCACTGGTGAGTTTCAATTGCCAAAAAATATGTACTTTTTTTAATTTCTAAAAGTTGATTTCATTATCTTAGAGGAGACACTGTTGGGGCTACCTCTGTTCACAAGGTTGATGAGAGCGCTGGAAATGGAGCCAACTTACCCAACAGTGGGGTTGCTAGGTGCACAAAACAAAGCCAACAACATTTGTTGGGTTTTGAGAAAATAAAATGATCATTTTGTAGTATATATATATATATATATATATATATATAGAGAGAGAGAGAGAGAGAGAGAGAGAGAGAGAGATTTAATATTACTTTCTGACTACTATTTTAAATGTGTGAGAATAACGAGTTCATCACACATATTACATGAGACTACACAATGACATTTTAGTTTCATTTTTATCTAGTTCTAAACTTCTTTGAATAAAATGTGATTTTCCAATGAATTTACAAACTTAAATTGTGAAATGGCACAAGTTTTCCTCAAAAATCTCATGTGCTATTAAGTGTGTAGACATTATAAGAAGATGATTAAAATACAAAGTTAATTTTATTTAATGTGCATTTAAAACATCTAAGTGAACAGAATAATTAATAATTAAAAGGAACAACATTTTCTCATTTTTAACAGGGATTTTTTTAAAAGAATAAAATCTTTAGAATAGATGATCAAGGAAATAATAAAGGATGTTTTTACATCATTTATTTCCAAAATTAGTACATATACATAATTTGTTTTTTTTATTTTGTGAATTCAAAAGTTTGGTAAAAATATTTTTTCAGAACAGGATTTTAATTAATGCAAAAGAAGGAAAAATGAGAGCACATGTTAGGACATATTTTTAAAAAGTGATTCTATTTCAAGGACTCATTCTTTTAACTGCGCTTCACAGCATTTCTCTACACATTGTTGTATTATAGCAAATTGAAAACATTTATTTAAGCAAGGAAGCAGCTCAAAGCTAGGGACTATACATAGCAAACATATGAAACCATTTTAATAAGAAAATTCCATATTCACAAGCAACATGGGCTAATGAATGTAAAAGACACAACAGCATACATTGATCAAGAATGCTATAAATTATTATGCATTAAAATCAATTTTCTGGGCTGTGGGGGGTAGGATTGGTACTTAAGAAGAGAAAAGCTTCTACAAAAATAAATGACTAAGACTATGAAGCAAATGTTTTACTCTGATGGCGCCATAAATAATTTCCAATCTACATGTTTAATACATATTTGTAAAGTGGGAAAAATATAAAATCTGACTTTTGTTAATGACTATCTTATCTAAAATATTTTTAAATTAAGTGTGGTTTGGACATAATATAAACATGGATATTTTCTTAAAGAGACTTAATTTCCCTTTGAAAATATGAAAAAAAAATATTTTTAATGACCAAAAATGGTCTCTAGCCCAAAATCTAACACTCAAAATAGTAGTCTCATCTGCATGCATTTCTGAAATACGTATTTTTAAAACACTGAAACTCTAATTTACTGTTTATTATAAAGGATGGCGTATACAATGATTTCCAGATTATCAAACATCTTTACTTAAGTGTATCGGGTTTCACTGCTCTTTTCAGATTTGCATTGTCAGACTTATTGTTGATTCTGAGATGGAAATCACCAGACATACCAAATTTTAAAAACCGTTCATCAGTCTCTTAAAGAAAAAGACATGTGAAGCAAAATATTTTTCTGGTTTGTTAAATCCTCTGTTCTTAAAGAACCAACACACTTGCTTTTGGAGAAGAAAATTGTTTTTTACAAATCATAAGCTCTTGGGTCTACTTTGGAATTACACTTTTCATGTGTATTAGTGTTGGCTAAATTTATCATACTGTTATTAATAAATACTGCAACAGCAATAAAACAACATAAAAACTCCTGCCAAACTATTGGTTATGACTGTCAACTTTTTAATGGGTAGTGGAACCTACATTAAAATGTTAGGTAAAGTCTAATTATACAAAATATCTAAAAATGCATCATTTTCAATGTGCCAGGAATTCAGACTTGGTCAGAAAATTCCACATTTTCTTTGAATTATCAGAGGCCTTAATTCCCTGTTTCCACACAGTGATATGTTTGTCTTTCATACTAAATCTTCAACACTAGGTCACAAAATACTCACTCCAACTCTTCCGATGTATACAAACTGGTTTCTTTAATAAGCCGTAGTGAGAAATCTCAGCTTAAAATGACACTTAGTCAAATCTGCCCTGAACATTTAAAAGATTACTTGAAATATATCTTCATAACATAAAGATAATTATTTCGGGGGCGGGAATTTAATCTCTCCTGATTCAGAGAGCCACTCAAAAGATTTTTTGTTCATATTCTGTATTCATAAGAAAGCTGTTGATTCTTCTATTAATTAACAATTATTAATGAACTGTGTGGTTGCTAGCCGTTTAGTCAATTTAAAGCAACAGAGTTCCCATGTAAATAGTTCATTTGTAACTATTTAAAGAAGCAAAAACTACTTTGGCAGCTGTAGATGTACCTCCTCATTGACCAGACACCTGACTGACAACTGTCATCTGTCCACAGGCCAGATGTAATTTAATAAAGATAAAAATTGCATATTGCTCACCCCTGTTGATAATACCTGGTGCCAGTAAGTTTACAAATCAGAATAACTAAACTATGGACAAGCCAAATAAAAGGAAACCCATGGCTTCTGCCAAGCATCCATCTTCCATCATGGACTCATTTTCCATCCCTTCTTATGTGTTTAATTTCTTTTCATGTCTATACATGTTTCATATGTAGAGAGAGTTAATTTCCTTAAAGGAATTGTCAGAGATGTGTACACACTGATCAAAATACTAAGCACCCAGCCAGTGTGTCTTAGATGGGTAGCTGTCCTTGAATCTGATTAATTTTGAGTTCATCCTTAAAAGCCACACGAGGGAGGCTTTGAAGCTCCAGCTTCTCATTTTCAAGTAATTCCATAGACGAATAAAACTGAAGCTAACTCAAAGTCTCTGGTGTGAGTAGGTAGACCCAGATTTGCGTTGTCTCTCAGGTCCATACTCAGTTTTCTTTGACTTCAATAATATGGACAATCAAACTGATAGATGAAACGTATCACGTGAAAACTTACATGTGTAGAGCTGCTTTCAAAGCCTTTTCAGTCACTAAACAATACCTATACAGGAATATATATTTGCTTACCAGAACATATTAAATGATGGTAAAGCATTAAGAATAATTGAAATGTGCCCATTTTGAACTGTTTTGGAACTTCTTTATCCTTTAAATTGATTTATAAAATGAAAATACAAATGTATTTTAAATAACATAATTTTTAAAAATCACAATCAAATGCTTTGGAAAATTAATATAGAAATCAAAAATTTAGCCTTATCTTTCTTAAAGATTAGAGAACAATTAAAACTACTAAATATAGCAGAACATAGCAAAATATACTAAAAAGCTGATTCAACAATTAACTAACTTGATGTGCGTATGCTAATAAATAAACCAAAGTGTAGCCCAAAGGCTTCATTTGTGTGTCTTAGCAAGCACAGAACCCATAATATTCAGTAGCATTTTATTAATATATGTATTTGACATCAATTCAAATGTTATTGATTATATCAACTACTATTTATATATTTGTTGATGACCCTGTACAATAAATGGGTTCAATCAAGATTAAGAATATCAATATTCAATAAACTCTCATTTTCTGCCCTCTAGAAAGGAAATTGTTTAGATTAAAATACAACTTTCTGATTTTCTTATCCTTGGCCTTTAGAGTAGATCTTGCAGGTAAGAAGTGAAGCTTTATTACACAGACAAACAAATTACCAAAACAAAACAGGAGAGAAACTTAAAATATTGATATGAGATATTGATAAAAATGGTGGCTACTGTTCTCTCCAAAAGACTGTTTTAAAGTAATCAATAGTTCTATGACTAATATTGCCACTTAACAACTAAATTTCCTACCTAAATTTATAAATGTTATTTGTTCATTATATTTCATTTAGTCCAAAGTAAAATCAGACATTGTTCAGCAGATCATTTGACAATATGCAATATCAACATGCAAATCAATTGCAAAGCAAATTAATCAGCAGAGAAGTAATTATATCCATGACCAGCTATGTTCTTATTTGTGGAAAATAGGGACATCAAAACAAAATACACAAAATTCCAGGATGGACAAAGAAACTTAGTCATTCTCTTGCATCTCAAAGAGTTTCTAGGAAAGCGAGCTGTCCCTTGTCTGCTTCTAAGGAATCATAAATATCTCTCCTGAGCTGATGAGTATGGTTCAAAGAACACCCTGGCAGGAGTGCAAGGATGAGAGCCCTAGCCCTTGTTTGTGCTATGTACTGTTGTGACCAAAAAGAAATTACTAATCTCTGTGACACAGCTAAATGGATTGGGGCTTTGGGGATAGTAATATACAAACCACAAGACAAGACATTTCAGGTAACCAAGACAGTATTCTCTCTGCTTCATGGGAGGCGTCCTAAAAGGACTCTGGACCATTGTTGCATTTCTAGTTGCAATGGCATGTCCTGTCCTCTCCAAATTTCTGTGAGTCCTCCAAATGAGGGAAATCTCAGACAGGTGTGGTGCTGGGAAGTTAAATGGTGAAACAAAACTATTCTGCAGAGCATGTCTGAGTAAGCACACAGGAGAGGACTTTGGTTTCATTACAGGAAAGGTCACGCCTCAACATTACATCACTACATGGAGCTCTGAGATTCAGTGTGTATTCCCATAGCTGAACTGGGTGAAAATGCAATGAATATTTCATATTTTCAGTTTTGTAAAATGGAAGGAACAATTTAAGTAAAAATAGTTATGACACATAATTGCATAAGCCAACATGATATTGCTTGTTCTGTCAGATAAAAACAAACAAACAAACAAACATTATGTCAAAGATATCCTATTCTAAAACACTAAAGATACCTGCATTAATAGCAGCAGTTAGATATGAAGAGGGTCTGGATAGGCAGCAGTTATGTATATGGAGAGAGTCTGAAGGCTACTAAAGATACCTGCATTAACAGCAGCAGTTAGATATGAAGAGGGTCTGGATAGACAGCAGTTATGTATGGAGAGAGTTTGAAGGCTTGAGCGACCTAGTCCAGGAGATGGTAATGTTGTGAAGGACTTTTCTGATTTCTGGGCAGGCAAATCCAATTACTAAATTCTTAAGAACATCTGAAAGTCTCCTTCCTGTCATGTCCCTCTCCTCAAGTCACTGAGACAATTGCTAGTCTTATCTGCAGTGAGTTTAGGCTCACGAGAAACTGGCAGTCACCAAAGCAATCGCACCTGTGTTCCATCTCTAACGTTAAATATCCCTCCATTTGATGCCCACTTTACAGGTTTTTCTAAGGGTTCTGGACTCCATCCAAGAATAAGGGTTTTACTCAACCTTAAGGTTTTAAATGAACCACAAATTAAGTAATTTAGGTCCCCAGATAATACCAAGATGTCATCCCAGAGACATACACACAAGTCACATACAGACTGAGGCAGGTTACATTTAGGAAGACAGTAAGGGTGTGTGTGTGTGTGCGCGCGCGCATTTACATATATTCACGCAATGATAATTAAAGAAAAACAGGCCATGAAATTGAGAGTGAGGGGTTCAATGGGAGAGTTGAAGGGAAAAAAAGAAGAGGAAAAAAGAATTATATTTCAGAAAATAAAAATTATTCATGTAAGTTCCTCATGTTGCTTAGTCACCTTTTATTGATTAAGTTTAATCATCCTCAGTCTTCAATGAGGATGTGATATGTAGTTTGTCTTTTTGTTTCTGTACAGTCTGAGCAAAAATGGGTCTTGAAACAATTCATTTAGCTTGAACCCTTGTCCTTATTATGTTAAAAGGAGTTCATACACTTGTTGGGATTGCTTGAAAGAAAAAAAGGTAGCAGAGAGAAGGAGGGGCTATAGCATTAGATAGACTTCATAGATTTTATAGTACTCTTACCAGAAGGCAAGAGTATATAACAAAATGTAACTGAATAGTTACTGAGTCTTTTCTCTCCCTCCCTTTCTCCCTCTTTTCCTCACTCCTTTCCTTTCTTCCATTTTTCTTTTCTTTTTGAGAGAGAATTTTGCAGTCCAGGCTGGCCTCAAATATCAAGCAATACTCATGCCTCAGCCTTCCAACTGCTTGGATTATAGGACAGTGACATCATACTTGATCTCTAAGGAGCCATTTAAAATGAAGATTCCTAAAGCAAGCATGACAGTTCCCAGCTGCACACTGAAGGCTGAGGCAGATCTCTACAAGTATGAGAACAATCTATTCTACATAACAAGATATAGGACAGTCAGGGCTATACAATGAGACAGTCTCAAATTTGTTTTTGTTTGTTTCTTTTATTCTTGTGGTTGTTTTGGTTATTAAATCAATTTTCAAATGCAGCTTTCTGAGATGGTTAGCTCATGGACAAGAGTGGTTCACACAGCCAGGTTTTAACTCTTATTGATTCTGAGGACTGTCAACCTTGCTTGCTATTATCCTCTCAAACCTTCTCAGTGCAACATCAGTTCTTACCACCCAAAGAGCTAGAAAATGCATGTAGTGTGAGCCCATATCCTGAGAGGCTAATAGTAACATATGGCTACAGCTAGAAATGTTCCTTTCGTTTTTAATCATTGTCTGACATATTGAATGCTACGGTGCTTAATGTAATTCATTCACCTTTTTATTTGAATTGGCAAATGATAAATACCCCTCAAAATGAGCAAAGTCTTGATCTTATTCAAGTCTTATACGAATTTAAGACACTAAATAATATAATTTTAAGTAAGACAAAATGGCTTCATCTAACTCTTCAGGAAAGTTATTCTAGCAAAATATGACAGACAGTGGACACTGTAAGAATGCTTACTGCTGATCTGGATTAGCAGTGGGCTTAATTTTCTTCTGGGTGAATGGTTTTATATCCATAGGCTACATAGTCTAGACTCTCAAAGCTATGTAAAGCTGAGTTAGGAAGATATGGCTGGTAAATATAAATCTTTCACAGACAATATATGAAACAAACCATTTTTGTTCATTATGAATCACCATTATAGCGATGAATAAGAAAAATACCACATAAGTTATATAACAATATTTTCAGTATAAGATCTTTGTTAGGGAATTTAATCTGTGGTGGTTTGAAGAGACTTGAAAAAATTATTAGAAGTATCCCATAGTTCAAAAAATAAAAATAATACTACACAGAAAAGGCAATTGGTCATTAATATGAAAGGACCCTTGTACTGACAACTGAGAAGAAATTTATAACTGAAAATGAAGAATGAAATAAAAAGAATTGAAGGGATGAAGTGGAGGAGAAAAGGAAAGAGAAGAGAAGTAGAAGACAGAAATTATCAGTTGACAGACTATTGCTAAAGAGGTCAAGAGAAAAAAAAAGTTGCAAAAATTTCTCATAAATTTTTTAATGCAAGACAAGCCCTCTTCTTTCCATTCCCCTCAGAAAGATGATTTTTACTACAAAACACACTTGCCTGGTAAAAATCTCTTCAGTCACTCATGTTATGTGATCACACAAAGTTGGAGAGTATTTTGTTTTCATTTTTATTTTATTCCATTTTTATCTTATTTTGACAAAAAGTTATCTATTTGTGATTTTTATAGAGAAGATAGAGATAAGGCATAACAAACGTTGCCTTTTGACCCTTCAACACTCCTAAATAGTATGCCCTCTGTTCAAGAAAAAGTGCTTATTATAGAGAGTTCTTTAATTCCCTTCAAGAAATTACTGAGTAACTAATAATTTTGCATCTAATGACTTTTAATAAAAGGGGATATACATGCAGTAAGCTAAATGAGAACACCGAAGCTATAACACAAAGAACACACTTTTTTTTAATTTAGTTAGTGTATATATATATATATATATATATATAGAGAGAGAGAGAGAGAGAGAGAGGGAGGGGAGGGAGAGAGAGAGAGAGAGAGAAGCAAACGAGATGGGAATTTAAAGAATCTGGAGGGCAAGTGCATGGGTTTTCAAGGAGCTGGCAGAGAGCACATCTTCCAACCTAACATTTTCAGAAGCAATAAAATTTTTTCCTCAAGTCCTTCCTGTGCATTTGCCTTTACTTCCTTGTGTATTATTAAGTGGTTGTCAATGGAATGGACTTGAGGCCATAAAAGCCCCTTTAGAAACACAGCAGGAAATTTATGGACTGCTCGGGAACCTTTATATGATAACGTTTTTATTTTCTCTTAAAAGTTTAAAAATATTCACTTAAAGAGGTAATTCTTTGATATTGTATTGTGGATAAGGCGGTGGAAGCAGCAGATTCTGATAAAATATAATCCATGGGAACTCTGGGGCTTACCCGGCTGCTGAGGATGAAAGGACCTTGTAAGTCACATCAGTAGAAGGCAAAAAGAAGTAGAGACACTCACAATGGAGCTGTTATTGATTTTAAAATTGCTGCTGGGTGAGATGAGCGTGCCAAGGTGAAAGAAGGGCGAGTTGAACAAGTATGAAGGTAAGGACATAAGTGGGCAAGCCTTGGTGATGCCACAAGACTGTTGGACAAGTCTCCGTGACATCACATGGCTACTGGGACACAGATGAGATCTCTGACTCCATAGGAGCCAAAATCTCAGAGTTGTAGAAAATGACTCAGCCTATGCACTTATGGGCAGACTCCTAAGGCTAAATGCAATGTTACTCACTCATTAAGCAACTTAACAAGATTTCTGAGATAACCAAAATATACAATCATTGATCCTTACTCTAGGCAAGCATATCCTCACTTATGTGAATCTGATAAAATCCAGTATGAATATAAAAGAAAATTATATTCTCCAGAGCATTTCCAAGGCTAATATAAATTACCACCCAAAAAATATGACTTATCTTCGTGTAATATATGCTGATTTAATCAACACACTAACATAAATATATTTTATTTTAAATATCAAATGAAATCATGAAATGACATAGTTAAAGTACAAAACCTGAGAGAAAAGAATACATGTTTTAAATATCATTAAGTACCTGGTAGTAATATGTTTCTAAGGGGCATAAGAGTTTGTTGATGGTGAAATAAAAAAAAGTGGGATACTTTACTGGACATTTTCTATAGGCCAGGCAAAAGTAAAATTTTACATCCTTCTTTCAGCAAACTGTTAGGAGTAGGTCCATCTTCTCTGGTAAACCTGGCTTCTAATCTCCTGTCAGGTTTACCTTTCTCTGCCTTTGGCTCTCTCCCATAATATATACCTATCGATTAGTAGCACTGACTTCCAGACTTTGCCAATGCTGCACATCAAACCCTTGTCTTCAAAGGCTATACATTCCTACCAGAAAGAAGCTCAAAATTGTTCTTTTCTATCTGTAGTTCAATGTCTGCTTATTGTCCAAATGTCAAACATTTGAGGCTTTATAATCAAATCTTAGTTTTCACCTTATTTAAAACATGTGCTTTGGATTTACTTTTAACAACAACAACAACAACAACAACAACAACAACAACAACAACAAGTCAGTAGTAACAACACTGATTCGTACAGGGGAAAGCCAGGGCCAAGAAGTGGGAGTGGGTGGGTAGGGGAGTAGGGCAGGGGGGAGGGGGGATAAGGTACTTTCAGGATAGCATTTAAAATGTAAATAAAGAAAATACCTAAAAATAAAAATAAATACAAAGCAAATTTCTAAAGGAGACTTCTAAGAGACTCAAGCAAAAATACCTGTGACTAGGGCCTGGGAGTAGCTGCCGTGAAGCAGATAACCTGCAAGTAGATGTATTTTTCCAGTTGTTTCCAGATGTTTATTCCAGTTGCTTGATTATATCAATCCCTGCTGAATTTGATTGTCCAAAAGTATCATAGCTAAGAACAGAGTTTTGGAAGTGAATAAATCTGGTTTCATGACCTTTGACATTTATGGGCTATCTGAGCAGACAAAGTAAGGCATTACTTTACATTTTTGTTCTTAAAATCTATCTCTATATTAGTTTTCACCTTATTTAAAACATGTGCTTTTGGATTTACTTTAAGAGATAATTATAAAAGCCCTTTAAAAGGCTGTAGTCTGGATAAAAGTAATAACATTTATAGAGTAATTGGTGTAATCTAAAATGTAGCAAGTGGTCATAAAATGAGAAGTATTTTGAACATACTTATTTTATATACATACTAAAAATATTGAATTTTTGAGTATATATCTCAAGTATTACACCTAGATTATAAATACAATTGCTTTGAAAGACTCAAATATAAAAAGAGCAAAGGCAAGTCAAGTCCATTGGTTTGGGTCTTTGGCTCAAAGAAGCAACCAACAAGAAGACTACTGTTAGCCACTGATTTACATTTATTTTCCTTCTGTTGTTGATATTTTAGTCTTCATTATCACCCTATTCCAAAAATTTAGGAAACTCTCATCTAAAACAATGAAAAATTTCCTTCTTCCTAGGAAGTGAGAATATTAGAATAATTATGTATATACCTATTAACAATCTACATAGAACTAACATGTATTGGAAGCATATATATTGCATATTTATTTCCATCTTAAGAAAAAATTTAAGTTTTAAAAATTATTCTGCTTAACTTAATTTTTAGGTTATAAGTAAGATATTTTAAAATAATATATTCTCTCATTTATAAATATAACAATCATTCAAATTACATAAAAAGGTAGAGGGAATACAGTTTACTTAATCATGCTAGTCCCTTTTTTCTAGACTCCTTTTCTCTTAATAAAAATGGTACCATAAACACTACATAAAAAATTCTTTAATGTACTGAGTTGGGTTTTTCTATAATATGTACTTATACCAATAGACAAATGATTGTCCCACTCCAGACATTACTAACAGTCCAAAGAGGCCATGTTTTTCATATTTTATAGTGTAATGCAGAAGTGATATCTACCACACATGCAGCAGAACAAAATACTGCCCCTAGATCCTTCTTGAACAGAATGCTACATTAGGCATTCCACGAGTTCCCCCTTCCCAGGAGGCCTGTGCCCAGTCTAGTTGCCATAGATGGCCATCAGACATTTGCAATGACATCAGGAGACTATCTGAGCAGCCACTGCCCTAAAGAATCTGCTAGCAGGAGACTGGGGATATCAGTGTCTTCTTGGCCAACAACTGCATTCCAAAGGTCAACTGGGGTGAAAAGGATGGGCAGCTAACAAGCAGAGAGCAGCCGCCACGAGGGCTAAAAGTAGCCTGGAGATCACACACCTGTGACAAAGTCAACCTGACCCAGGAAAACAGAATTTTAAGTCTAAAGAGATTTCCACTTCTTCAAAGGTAAAATTCCAGAACTGTTCTCATCCTGAATCAATCCTCAAGTCTCTGCTGACCCACTTACTTTTCTATGACAGCCACTGCAGGAGTGAGTAGGGACTTGGAAGTATGGAAGTGAGAATTGTTCTCACAGAATTACTGCAGTTTGTTTTCTCAGCCCTGTTCCTTGTCAAGCAGTTCATTCATTCCTCATAGCAAAGCATGGATGACATCATGCTAGAGTCCACATGTGGAGTACACAGAGGAAACCAAGTCACTGAGCGAGAAGCTTGGGGTGTGAGTGATCGGCTAGCCTGTGTTCCCTCAGTTGGTGTTCTCTTCAGAGTCCCATCAGCCTTTTCACTTGTAGGCTATGGAGAAGCTGAGCAGCTATGGAGAATCTGAGACCTTCTTTGTCTGCAGAGCACTGAGCCATTTTCATATAGCATCTTAGATTTCAGGTAGTATGACAAGAATCCTTTCAAACATGAGTAAATAGTAAATTGACATGAGACATAGATATTAACTCAAATACGGATCAGTCCAATGTTCAAAAGAATTATCATTTTAGCATTATTTTCCATCTGTGAATATGGATGGAAATGTTGATGTGAACAGAGATCATCTTCATTAAGGGTTAATTACCATAAATGTACCATAAATAGGCAGAATTAATATCAACATTCACATCAGCTAACAATGAAAATTGTAAAGAACAGATAGAGCAAAATGAATCCCCTAGCAACCTATTGAAGTCCCAAAGTTTACGCTCAGTCTAAAACCTGATAGCACTGGTTGTTTATTACCCATCTTATGTAGTATTCGTTGTAATTTCATTGTCTACATTATTAATATTTCGGAGCAAATCCCTCCCTTGGGAAGTCAGTGAATTAGATAATTTTACCAAATATGAGGAGGATTATAGTTGGCTAGCAAGTCTCACCTCAGATAACACCTTTTTTCTTTTACTTTAATATTGCTTATAATTTATTTTAAAAGCATAATGCTAGTTCTGCATAAGTTTTAAGTACAAGTAAACACAGTATTATATCTCAATTGTTGTCTTTGCAAAAAGCATTATGTGGCTGTCTGACACTATCAATCATGCAGGTTAAGTTTGGGAGACAGTGTTAGTCCTCATGCAGCTTATCCTTTACTAAATGCAATTTTCTCTAGGGTGAATGCTTAGAGGCATTCTCTCTTTAAAAAAAAAACATCTACCTAAAACCTATCAAGACACCTTCTAGTACAGTCAGCTTCCCTGGCCAAGCCAGCCAAGATGTCCTGGCCAACAGAAAAGATACTGAACCCATCCTTAAGAGACTTAAGCTTCTTTCCAAACTGAGAGATGTGGATCACTTAGGCCTTATGAGTTTGACCCTCCTTCCTTATTTAAAAGCAACAAAAAGGTACTTGTACTCGGTTTTTCCCAGTATCTTTCTCAGCATGCAAGACTCTAAAATTCAGACTTTTAAACTTTTCACGATGCTGCCAATGTACTTCCACAGAAATGCAGACTATCCTAGAATTCTGCCTCTTATCAACAAAACGCAGTTTTAAGCGAATATTTTCCCTTAAAACGACGGCAGAACTCTCCAGTATGACTCCATGTAATAAAAGGCATATTTAATATCTCCCTACCTCAGAGGTCCCACTACCCACACAGGCCTATTTAGCAGTTAAAATATGGACAATGTGATTGAAGGAATAAATTTTCTTAGTTTTGATTAACTTGAAAGGCCAAGTGTTAGTCTAGCATCTATCCTATTTGTAGGGGACACATACTTTTGGGTTAGAGGTGTAGAGCCCTGTGATCTAAACCATTGATGTATCCTCTCTATTAATTACACTTGCTCTCTTTGGTTCAGCACCCTAGACAAGCAAAGAACGTCACAAGATTCTGCATCTCTTGATGGTTATTTTTGCACATTATCCCAACACTGTTTCCAAGTGGTAACAAAAGAAAGTTGTGCAAGAGGAAAGGAAGTTTTCTCATTCGGGTTTGCTGTGAATTTTCCTTAGCATCCTAGTTCTTTTTCTACCTTCTGATCTTTAATATACCAAGACCTGCATGACCTGCATATACTCACAGAGGTAGCTTACCTTCTGGAGTTAATGGTTGGCTTTAAGTTTTTAAAAACATTTCTAGGAACCTAAGGGCTTAATTAGAGTTTAAAGCTAATTTGGGGCCATGATCCTTTTCCTAGTCTATAAGATTTGTTACAAATCCAGGATGCTATAGGACAGGGTGTTTGGACCTGCCCAAAGCCCCTCTTTTTCTTCCTGATTGCAAAGTGTTTGGAACGCACCAGGTAGCCAGAAACGCAGACCTCCTGCCAGCACTTTGTGAGCTGTGTGTGGGTGGTGGGTTCCTTTTCCGGACCCCCAGTGTTTACGGAGATTTCTCAAAGCTCATCTCCAGTTCCTGGGAAGAAATGTTCTTAGGATCCTAAAAAACAGACCCTCCTAGAAACTCCACCAGCGCCACCACCGCGCGTTTCCAAAGCACTCCCACTGCCTTTGAGCCCTCCTCCATTCTCTGGAGCCCATCGCGCTCCATCTTTATCAGCACACCAGCGGTCTCTTTCTCCCAAACCAAGACTCTCCAGCCGAAAGCAGGCCGGCACACCCTTTCCTGTGCTGCTGTTGTAGACAGCATGACCAACCCTTGCGCACCCAGGCCCGCCCCGGCAGGTCTGTTGGAGGGCCTGTCCTCCTCCTCCCGTCCTGAGGCTCACTCACGTGGCACACGCAGCGTCCCCCCTCTACCCCCAACACACACACACACACACACACACACACACACACACACACACACACACACACGCAGCCTGGGAGCTCTAGAAACTAGCTGGGGAAAGAGTCCCCACCCCCTCAGCTCCGTCCGCCGGAGAAAAGTGGGTGGGAGGAAGTTGCGACCCACGGAGAAGAGCAGATAGGAGGGGAGAGCCATGTCGGAGGGGAGGACCAGCAGTAATTGGGTGACGTTGCGGCCGTTGTGCCTCTCCAGTCCGCCCAGCCAGCGGGTCAGCTTTCAACACAAATCAGACAGAGGGATTGCTTCTGCCTGCAATCAATAACTCAGCCGAGTGAGCTGCTGAAACCAGAGGCGTCCCTTGTCTGCTCTTTATGGGGCCCTGCGGACTGAATCCCAGCCCCTCTGCTTCCCAAACAAAGAAGTGGGTACCAAATGCCAGAGGAAAATTTTAACCCCAAATTTCCATCGCATCCCCTGCTTACGATCTGTTTGTTAAAAAGAAAAGAGCACCGACCTAGTAAGGTCTCTAGAAGAAAGGGTTAAAGGGAGAAATCTACGCCTTAAATTTCAGGTCTCCTGTGATATGAAATGGAGTAGAACCAGTATTTCAATAAGCATTTAAAAATGGGAAGAGAAGATGTAAAGTCCCATTAAATTTAGCTGTCCCCATAGATGCTTTCGAGTCAGCCACACACTTACAAGCAAATTACCAATCAAGTCTTATTTGTACTTACTGATAGAAGGGACAAAGAAGAAATGTATCATACTGTGTAGAGGAGAATATGGAAAGGGGGGTGTTAGATAATTTATTACAGACTTTATTTCATGACGAGTAAGGTTAAGAGGTCCTAGGAGATATATCATGATTCCAACTTAATAATATACTTTAAAGCCAAGCTAGAACTGAGAGAAATGGATGTGTCCGAAAACTTGGTTCTGAGTACCAGACCAAGTTGAGATTTAGGCATGGTGAGCCTGAGCTTGAAGGATGTAAGTTCAGTTTCCATAACCCTAAAACAAATACTGCCCAGATTCTTCATTTCTCTGACACAGATACAATATAATCAAAAATAAATCATAAGGATGGCAACCCAGATGAGGAGGTTTTCGAAATGACTCATTATGAAAAGTCCTGCTCAGACAATTGGGAAAACTGATATTGGCCCTTGTTCTGATGAGACATGGTTGGTCCTTGAGGGGTAGGGTGGGGGACTAGTCCTACTTTAAAGCCAAGGAAATATTCATGTGTATACAAAAGTCATGGAAACCTAGTCTGAGACAGAGATTAGAACACAGGAGCGCCTTTCTATGCTCTACACAACTAAAGACTGCTTGGAAAGAAAAGGTATTGTTACTAATAGAATTCATATACATTAAGGAAGCCACATTATTAATCCCAAAGTTTTCAAGACAGGGTTTCTCTGTATAGCCCTGGCTGTCCTGGAACTCACTCTGTAGACCAGACTGGCTTCAAACTCAGAATTCCACCTGCCTCTGCCTCCTGAGTGCTGGGATTAAAGGCATGTGCCATGACTGCCTGATGATCCTAAAGCATTTTAAGTGGGCCTTAAAGCAATGCCTAAAATGAGCCTTTTGCTGAGAAAGCCTAGACATTATTACAAATTATTACTTAGATATTATTCCAAATATCTCCCTGTTTGACAAAGTTTACTAGCATGAATAATGATGAATTTTACTTTACTTTTTTTCTTGTAATTTTTATTCAGATATAAAAAAATTAAAGGTAGAAATGTAAAGATAAGGCTAGGTAGGCTCCCTATGTAGGAAATGAACCCTACAATGAAATCTTTCCTTGATATAACAAATCCTTTGTATAGTACAGATTCTTTAGCAATTCAGTCTGCATGCCGTATGGTCAGCTTGGGATAATGCTGTACCTAGTGAATCTGTGAAATATAAAATTGTGTACTATTACTTTTTAAATCATAGGCACTATTACAATTGATCGTTGTTTGGGTTTTTTAAATAATAAGTGTTGCTACTTTAGAAGTTTTAAACCCCACTTACCCGAATCGAATGTCAGCTCTAAAGAAAATAACTACTTTTCTTTATATACTTACACACTTTTAAGGTGCCAACAAAAGCATTGAAAACTGTGAAGTAACCTCTAGAGAGATGAAGTGAAGCGTGAAGGCCAATGGCTGTGGCAGTGAAGAAGAGCAGAGGGTGAGTGTGCACCTCTATCGTCTACCACAGACTTACGATGAAAGGAAAGCCACCAGGTTCTTTGTCTTGAAGTATTTAAAATGTTGGCATGTGTGACAGTGATACAGTTAAATGGCAATGCTCTTCTTTATGATATGTGCGGTGTTGTGGCATGTTGGTTGCTCAAAGCTCCTAACACCTTCCAAGGGCCACCTTTGCAAGTATCTACTACAATTAAGCTGATTCCTAGGTGGCCATGTACCTCATCATAGGACAAAATACAAAGAGGTTAAAATATATTTTACATGGTGGAATTTGAATCTTACCATGTTTCTCAGATTTTTATTTTTCTAAATTTTCATGTTCAATTATATTTATGATGAAAGTATTCTAGCTGAAGAACAAATACTATACACTTGAATAATCTTGAGGGGTAGATTAATCTATATCCTTTCTTCATCTCAGGGTAGGTTGCTGTGGCAACCGCCCCAGCTCACTTTAAAATAATTTTTTAAAGCTCACTTCAAGAGCTACACCCAGCGTGGGCCAGGCTTAAAAGCAGGCAGACCCAGTGCATAGGGCTTTCGCTGACTGCTGCTTTAAGGTAGGGAGGCAGAAGAAAGGGAGCTGAAGTAAGATGGCTCAAAACAGAAATTGGAATGTTAGCTTTGAGCTGAAACAATCAATCACCGTGCTCTCTGTAACTTCACAATGTCTAAATGCATTGTGAAATAAATCCTTGGATGAGATAACTAATGTTTATTTATATTTAAAATTAAGCACTTATAATAAGTAATGAAAGGAATATTTGTGATTACACACATTCAGAGAGAGAGGGGGAGAAGGAGAGAGAGAGGGAGTGAGAGAGAGTGAAAGAGAGGGAGAGAAGGAGAGAGGTGGTTTAATGGCAGGTCAATTCTAGCCATCACTTCATCTTCTTTATTAAAGGAAAGTTTCCTTTTATTAAATCCTTAGCTTCACTCCCCACTGATATAAAGGATGCAATAATTATGATTATTTTCAAGCATAGAACAGAATTGGAGAGCTCATGCAAACTAGAAAACCGAGGCCTAGAGAGGATTTATCTATTAGGAAGACACTTTTAGTGTTTTCAATGTTAGCTATCAAACCATAAGTAAGGAAGTCATCAGTGCCCTGCCCCAGAGCCACATCTACAACCACAAATCCCAAACTGGATAGAGAATTCTAAGTCTCTCAACACCTAGACCAAAATACTTCCTACACAAGCAAATGAATACTCTTAGGTGGCAAGAATCACCAGTTTAAGTAAATAAGAGTAAATAGATAATGTGTGTCTGGCATTATTTAAAGACAAAGACAAATCACACTCGGGATTAACAATCTCATGGATGACTACTAAATTATTTACTTGTTTATGTTTATTTACTTATTTATTTATTTTCCACTACAGCTACAAGGTTTGTGAGGAAAACTAACGCTAATACTAACTTTGCTCACACATCATTAAGAAGCTAAATATACAAAGGGGGAAAAATCTTATCTTTTCAAAGGCCAGCTGTAATACATTCCAGACCCAAAGTTTCAAATCATCCTCACCTGGACTGAACATACTTTTAAATGTTTACACTATTGTTGATAAATATAGATTTGTTACAATGTTTATTACTAAACAATTCTTTGACACCTGATGGGGAAAAATAAAAGTTTCCTTTTGAAGGAAAATAAACCAAAACTGAAGTGTGCTGTGGTAAGTAGAAACGTTGTCTATAATTAAGGAGAAGAGCATGATTGAATTCATGTATTGGCTATATCAACTCTGTCATGTAACATAGGCCATTATAGTTCATTACATTAATTTAAAGCACTATCACAATAAATTCCCTTGGTTCTTCTTATAGTTTGCTCTGTGAGGATCTTTGTAAACCTTAAAAATCATCTAAATTTACATTTATATCACCGTATCTAGATATGCCTTAGCATGCAGCATTTCTAAGCTCAGAGCTTGTACCTCTAAACATGCCATTCTGTTTATATACACTCATGGTAGTCACACTTGCTATGTGAAAGAGGGGCAAACACAATATAGCATAGATACCAATTTTCAAAAGCAGAATAAACAAAAAACCCACTATGTCACAAAGCTTGTGCTCTGTGACAGCCTGTCATGCTTTCCTGTAATAAAATCGCAGTACTAATTAATAGTCTCAGTGGTAAGGAGCCAGAGGTTTGAAGATTTTTCCCATGGAGTGTAACTTGCCTGTAAAATCAACTTTCTGCTTTCAAATGAAGCCTTTGGAGGGTGCTTAAATGCTGAGTCCACTGCTCTGAGAGAAGCTACTAACTTCAAAAAGCACAATGAGGCAGGAGGCTTTTTTGAAGCACATTGCCCTTCTGCATTAAAATAGTACTCTGCAGGCTTACTGAAGAGCTTACGGGGAAATTCAGCCAGTTACTGGGTTAAGCATATACTTTCGAAAGTTTATTTTTGTGAGTGAGGAAATATTTTTAATTAGCTAGATATTTCTATGGGCTACTATTGTCTACTCTTGTATCTTCTACATTATGGTACTCTGTGAACTTTCTCTTCCTCTAGTCATAATATTTTAAATTAAATGTTCATGTTTTACACAAGCTACAGTACTCCTGGCATGCAATCTTTCACTATTTTGGGGATGAATAGGGTTGACTTGTATATAGTTGATATATTTAATCTTTAGCTTTTTAGGGGTGATCCGGATATCTAGTAAAGTATCAATTCTTTGTTAACCTGTATTTTTACTATGGAAAAGTATTCGACAGGCTTAAACCTTACCCTAAGTATTCTTATCAGTCTCTGCTTCTGCTTCCTGTGCAGCTGAAACTCTTCAGGATAATTGAAGTCACCCGCTATCGGTCAGGGGAGCCTAATGCATTTGGGAAGTTGTTTTTGGTTTACTTGCTAATGACCTGGATAAAGTCCAGTAAGGTGTGGAGGAGACACTGGAGGGAAGGAGGGGGCCTTCTTCGAGGAAGCGGTCCTCTCGGTAAATTTGTCCAGATTGATTCGAAAGTTAATGGCCCTGGGCTAAAGTCGAGATTTCCAAAACTTGTAATTAATTTATTGCTAACATTGGAGGATCCTTTCCGCTCACTTTCTAGCCTAGCCCTCCTGACTCTCAAGGCCAAAAGCTTTATACATTCTGGGCGGGCAGGAAGCGCACGCTGGGATCGAGGCTTGCAGACATCCTGGATCGTGGCTTTTACGCGTGAGTAACGGAGGCGCGCGCGGACCGGAGCAAGGATGAAGTGGCTACTGAGAATCCAAAGGGGGCGGGGGGGGGGAGTCACTAGAGCAGCTCTTAGGGTCGCGCTCCTATTGGTCAGAAGGAAGATCTCGACTTCAGAAGGACTTTCCTGCTAGCTGGCTTGCAGCCTCCCCGGGGGAGCGAGCGCGCAGGAGCCGAGCGTCCTCTGTAGCGGCGGGGAGAGAGGCAGGGAGCCGGCGCTCCCCGTGTTGTCTTCCCTTTCATGCAATAAAGAATTGTCATTAGGTTTGCGTATGGCATGTGCCATTACCCCACCGTAAAACTAAAATTAGCAAAATGTCAGGAATGGAAAGATTGATTCACCAAGATGCAATTATCATTTAAAAGTGCTTGATTGAGGTACTGATGTTCAGTGATTTATTCTGCATACCATATACATAATTAAAGTAGTGTAGTGGAGTAATTTATCAATCTAGTTGAGACTGGAGGGGTGAGGAGGGAGCTGAAGTATGTTTGTTTTATTAAAATGTTGCGAGGTTCTAGTCCCGCCCCCCTTTTGCAAGAGTGAAACTGATGATTTCTCCAGCTCGGGAGGAGAGGCAACGGTTTGGGGCTGGTTGGGATAGAGAAACGGAAAGGAAAAGGCGGCACCAGGCAAAGGCAAGAATAAAATGAATTGGGCGACCCGGGAAGTACCGGAGCGTACGTGCTGCTTAGAACCCCAGCCCCGTGTGCTCCGTCTTGCTTGCCGCCCCCACGTCCCCTCCCAGTATCCTTACATCCCCCCCACTCCCCACCCCCACCCCCGGCTCTTTTACACGATCTATCTAAGGCTATGAGCTGCTCTCCTTTTCCCATTCGTCTCCAGTCACTTCCTTCCTGGACACAGTTTTCTGGACGAGTCTGGTTACTTTTAATCCCACCGGCCACAGAGAACCACTTTCTCCTCCTCTTCCACCTCCTCCTTCGCTTCCTCCACCTTCCTCCTCCTCCTTTTTCTCCTCCTCCTCTTTCTCCTCCTCCTCTTTCTCCTCCTCCTCTTTCTCCTCCTCCTCTTCCAGCGGCTTCGGTGCGCGCGCGAATGCGCAAGCCCGCGCGCGCCTCCCCCTTGCCCCCTCTTGCGCGCGCACACACACACGCACACTTCGTCTCCAGCTCTCTGCTCGCTCGCCTCGCAGTCACAGACACTTGAGCACACGCGTACACCCAGACATCATCGGGCTGCTATTGGATTGACTTTGAAGGTTCTGTGTGGGTCGCCGTGCCTGCAGCTTTGAATCAGGTGGAGAAGCACTTCAAGGCTGGACAAAGTAAAGATTATTGTTATTTTTTTTCTTTCTCTTCCTCTCTTTTAAGAAAGGAAAATATTCCAAGGACTAATCTGGTGGTGTCTTCCTTCATGTAAGTATCTCTGACATTTCTCCAAAAGAATAGAAATAGCTTATGTATTGTCTCTGAAATTTGCACCAATCTCTTCCAGGCACTGGGTCTATCCAACTCCTCTCTGGAAGGCTTAAGTTGAGGCTTGTTGTGCATTCTTTTCTTTAGATTTTACGATTTCCTTGTGTGTGTCTGAAAGTAACTTTTTAGATAGTAGTATCCGTTTGCCATCTGCTATTGAAATCACATCTGACTGCTCCTGTCACATCAGTTTGTTTAAAGTTTCAAGAAGTTAGTTCGTGTCATTAGCATGTTTGATAGGGTGGAGAACATGGATACTAGTGCATTTTAGTATATCACAGACTGTTCTGTGACCTTGAAGTAGCTGTCTTAAAATTTAGCTGCTAGTTCACTGTGGAAAGATGTTCCTATGAGTTACCCCAAGGACTGATTTGCCCTGGGTTTGGATTCTGAGCCACTAGTCCTTGGGATGACTTTAAGCTAAAGCAGGGCTGTCTGCCAGAGGCCACCTTTTGTGCATCCTCTTCCTTCACCAAAGTGCAGGCTTGAAAGAGTTTAATTGGTGGGGACCAGAAGCAGTTGCCCTGGCCATGGTAGTCTGTGCATTGCACAGTTCATGTTTGTACTTCAGCATGTGCACTGTTGTTTAGATCAAGGGAAATATTAAGCTATTTAAAAACAAACAAAACTAAATCACTTAGCCTGCCTTCTGTTTGGACTTTGCATGAAAGTTACTAAACTAAGTGACAAAGTTGGCCGTAAAGGAAGTCTATAGAGACGGAGCACATTGCTTATTGTATTATTGTGTATTATGCAAGTGTTTGAGTGCAATGCTAATGTGACTTCCTTTCCAGAACAAGGCTACCAATTCTTGAGGAAATTGTTATGTCTGAGCCATTTTGTACTGTTCTAGATGCTATAGTTATGAACCTTTTCCCTCACATTTTTGAAATGGATGTCCTCTGTATAAAATACTCAGTATGTAAGTGCTGACAGTGTATGTAGAATCAGGCTCTTTGCCAATTCTTTAACTGGTCCTCGGTGGAGAATTGCTTTGATACAAAGTGCATTTTACTATTGTTAATGTAGTAGTAACTCTAGGGCTAACTGCCTTATGAAACGCTTAGTGACTATATGTGTTCTCTAAGTGCTGTAAAGAAAACTCACAGTCGCCTTTCCATGCCTTTCCATGCCTTTCCATGCCTTTCCATGCCTTTCCAGAAGAGTGACCCGGCTTCCTCCACAGGCACCTTGCAATGGAATTGTGTTGCAGAGTGAAAATGTTTGTGTGGGGCATAATAATCCCCCTTCCCTAGAGATTTGTTAGGACATGAAATGTGACCACCTGTGAGCCACACTTAACCTTGAAGACATACCGATTTTCAATTGATAGATAAAATTTCTCATTTAATTTTAAAAATAATGTCAGTTTGGCTAGTCTTAAAAGTAGTTAAATATGTATAAGTCTGGCACAAATGGTATGTTTGTGCATCTATTGACTCAATTACAAAAATGCAGACAATAAACCACATTATTAACATCTAGTATAAACATATTAATTATTGAATTTAATAGTAGTCCTAAAGCAAGTGTATGGTAGGTAAAATGGGTTGCCCTTAAGTCCCATCACAAGTGGGAAAAAAATTCCTGAAATCAATGAGGTTTTGTACTATTTGAAGGATAAGACATTTAATCCTGTATCAGATTCTGATCTTTATTCTAAAAGTATTCATTGATGCATACTTAACATATAATTAAAAAAAATGGTACCCAAGTTAAAGGGCCAGTAGTTGCAGTTCTCTTTACTTCAAATTGTGATGAACTTTATTTTTTTAAAAATGCTCTTCTTATTACTATGATTCACACACTTTGAGAATGTGTTATACAGTTCTCACACTCCTTATTAGAAGCAGTGTTTTTACTTCATTCATTCACCACGCTATTTACATCTTAGTTGCTGTGCATGTGAATACATTGAAGGGTAATATTAAGATGTGCTAATAATTTAATATAAATGATTTTGGCATTGGTGGAAATAACAAACGACCATGTCATAATAAGCAACTTTCCACCCTTTCAAAGTTAGTCATATTTTTAAAGTATGTAATCGTGAATATTAACTTTCCCATGCAGAGATACTAATTAACCACAGCAAACTTCAGTAACAAAGAGTTGCTATAACGTGCCTTATATTTTGCTTTATAAACAAGTTAATTTTGTAGAACTTTAGGAAATCTACTCATTCTAATAAAAAAATAACTATCTAATGATTCCTAAAAATTGAATCCTAAAAAAATTCAATATAATCTATAGTTTTCAAATATTTTTTAGTTTTTCTCTGGCCTTCACCTTACTCAGTGACTAAGTTGAACGGCATATAATTATGTCTTTCTAATAAATTATTCATTGTATTTAAATTTCTTTAATGGAGAACTATGCTAAATAACACTTTGGCAAATGTAAGCATTATCTTTTAAAACTTTCTTCTAATTTTTTGTGGGTTTTATTTCCCAACTCTTTGTGCAATATATTGTTTGAGTCTATGAAATCTCAGAAAGGGACAAAAATGAGGAAATAACTATACAGTAATAATTGTATTATATAACAAAAATAGTTATTAAACAGAGAGCCAAGGTTTTCAGGACATGATTCCAAGCAACATGGAGAAATTTAGTGTGTAGTTAAAGGTCACAACCTCACAGCATGGACTGAAGAAGGATTGCTGATTAATTTTTAACATTTTAAAATAACAGCTTTTAGAATAATGCCTTCCAAATGAATATCTAAACTTAAAAAGCATGCATATTCCTTTTACACATATTTAGTGATGGTTTTGGACCAAATGAAAGGCTTTATCAACGATGTTTACTGAGTGTAACATATGAAGAAGAGCTGAGTGGGATTTCATGCTCAGCTCTGTGCCTTAATTCACGGACTCATGGTTGTTCCTGCGTTCAGTAGAGCTTGACTCGTCACTGGGATTTGTCACCTTTAAGAAATCAAACCAGATTACAGAGGCAAGTCACAAAACCAAAGCAACAGCGCTCTACACCTTACAAAAGGCAGATTACACAGTTCACATGTTATTCTGATAGAGCAAAGATAAAGGCTGATTGCTGAGGAACGGCAAGACACTCTGATTCGAAATGATTGCTAGATAAGTATGCCATGACCCTGTTGCTTCGTCATTTTAAAGAGCCACTTAAACAGCGGAAAACTCAGTTTTCAAATAATAGGCGCTCAGTGGTGTTTTTTCATTGCTGAAATTTGAAGTTCCATCAATTCTCTTTGAGCAGATATCAATTTGTCAGTTTGTGTGAAGTGGTTACCAGAAAGCTTAAAGGAATTAGGCATTTTCAGAAGTGTTGTGTAGAATGCAGAGTAGATTTGCCAAAATTAATATATCTTCATGGTATTGAAAAATTGACCAGAAAATACATAATTGAGAATATCCTGTATGTTGTTCTGTTACCAGGTGTATTCTTCAAGATGAGTAGTTACATAGTTATGATTCAATATATTCAAAACATATCATGATAGGTGTTATTGGTAAATGATATCTATCTATATGTATATGCATATATATATGTATATATGTATATATATGTATATATATATATATATGTTAATTTTATGAATGTTACTTAAACATCATTCTTTATGAAAATGTAATACATGGAGACTTTGTTAGAGAATAGTTTTGTTTTACCTGTAGCATTGTTAAAACTCAAACTTCCTAAACACCCAACACCACAGTAATTTCTTGCTTCTTTTAAAATTGAAGTCCTTTTTTACCCTTCTGATGCCTCCTAGTGTCTCCCACAATAAAGCACTAATGAGTCATCCATAACTGTAAACATTGCACTCTCACTGCCTGCATCTTCTGTGATACATAAAATTCATATTTATGTGTTTAATTTTCTGTGCGTTACTATAATAAGATAGAATACTTTAGTGAATGAGATATTTCATCTGTGGATTTATAGTATGAAGATTTACTTCGACTTTAACAATATTCTGCCAAGTGTAATAAGTTTATACTTTTGGATGAAATTCATATAATCCTTCCTTATATTCACTATTATTGCAAATGAAAAATAGCAGATCTTTCATTTTGTAGACCTGGAAATTAGATAGAGTTCATCATTGAATGGCCGATAAAAAATGGTTAAAAGAGCTTATCATTTCATTTACGAAAACCCCCTCAAGAGTTAACAACTTTTGTTAACTGCATGTCTTCACACATGCAAATTTCTATGTGAACATTGCATTTCAAAGGTTAAAAAAATAAAAGGAAGGAAAAGATAAGTGTTACTCATAAAATAACAAAAGAAAAAAATTGATTAGGGGGGAAATGTCTCTATGTAGTGGAAAGACGTTTACTAGAACATAACTTCTCAGGACTCACAGGGCACTCTCATGTGGTAGACACTAGTGGACATCAATTTTACTGCAAGGTGTATGTCCTTAGGCTCATAGCAGTGAGTGACATGCTTGCATATCTGTGACTTCTTGCAACTCTGATTCTACCTAAGACAATTGCCATTTGATTTTATGATTATTTCTTTAGTATAGTTATGAGAGGGGACAATCCTCTAATAGTTCCAAATTCAAGTGCAAAAGATTGTAACATCTCTGGGCCTCCTGGGTTGTCTCAGTGCATATCACATTCTTGACTTTCACTAAGACAGTGTTCTGAGGATCCAAGTACATATGCAAGACCTGAGCTTACTCAGTTGTTACACTTACATGGGGAGGGAGAGGCAGAGACAGAGACAGAGAGAAGCAGAGAGACAGAGACAGAGGAAGAGACACAAAGAGAGAGACAGAGGTAGACAGACAGAGAGAGAGACACAGAGGGAGAGACACATGGGAGGGTGTGAAATAGCAAGCCCTGATTAAAAAGTACACAGAATATTAGCAAAATTTACCTATTGGTTATTTTGTCCTAAGTTAGTCTGTGATACAGTGCCATTACAATTCTCGTCTTGTTGGACTAATTTCAAAGAATGTAAGGGGTGTGTTCCTTTCGTTTAAGGAAGCAAACATCTAGGAAGGGGTGGGCCTTTCCCACAGGAGCCGCATTTCTTCCCCTGGAGAGCTGAAGCAAATCTGTAGTATGTAAGAGACTAACACATAAGAAACAGAATGATTTGTAATGATCTGTTCTAGTTAGTGAGCGGAGCAAGCCAGAAAGAGTTTTTCCTCTGAAAAACAGCTCCTGTCTGCCGCTTAATACTCAGTGCTGAAAACGGACCATAAAACAAAACAGAGCAAAGAAACAAAGAAATCACATTTTTAGTGTTTGTGCTTACAACTATATAGTACATTGAGATAATTTTGACAACTTCACATTGTGTATAGCATTAAGATATAGAAATCAAAGGTGTTATGCACGTACATTTTCCAACCCTATTGTGAGGCTATGCAGGTAGCATATGACAAAGAATACTACAGTGAAATATAAGAATATCGAAAGGACAATCTGACATGAGGTTATTTTGTACTTTCTTGCTCTCACTGCACAAAGAGAAGGCATATTCATGCTAAGAAAAGAGTTTATGTTACCTGATATAAACCCATGGTCTAGCCTCATTGGCAAAACAAGTGACATTTGTTTTCACTACAGTGTGTCTGCTATACATTTCTATCCAATCTCTGTTACTTTATTTTAAAAAATAGTTGGTAGAAACAAAATTCAGAGTGCACATAAAAATAATTTTCTGAGGGCATTATACAGGAAATCAGTGTCATGACAAGAAATAAAGGCAGTAAACTTATTACAAAGAAAATCTGCAGGAATCAGTACTATTTAAGAAGGGACACCTTTGGGAGACTTTATTAATTCTCAATGCAGAAAATTTGAAATGAATGGAGCAATGGTTTTCAGCCTGCTTATTGAATGGCCATGCAAGGCTTCAAGCAATGGTTTAAATAAAGTCCCTTCAACTTGTGTGAGTGACTGGAGGAAGCGGGCTTTGAAGCAGTCCCTTGTGGGAACCTGATTTTCTAACTTGCATCCTGAGAGTCTCTTGATTTTCTTCCTGCATCTTGTAATAGATAAGATGCATATGAAGATGCGTACATACATTGTTTACAGATGCTGCTCATTTCTAGCCTGTTGAATTTTAAAAGTGTTAGATATGGTTCTTTGTTAGAGGATGTTAACTGCTTAAAAGAAAAACAACCAAAACCAGCATATTTTTAAAAATATATCTGTAATCTTTTCAGCAAGCAAAAATGATAGCAAAAGAACACAACCATTCCCCAAATCCCAAATATTGGCATCTTTGGCTTAAATATGCCGTTTTTATGAAATAAGATGGCAGATTTGTCAATATAAATATAAGGAAATTTGCCTAGTAGGGTAATAAAGTTGACTTTCAGTTCTTAGATCATAGTTAATTGTTGACCCTGCATAATGTGTATAACAAGCCATTCTGGAAAGCTGATGATTTTAATGGAACTTGAAGGCTTGGGATATCTTTATAGTAATTTTGAAGATGTGGTTATTTAGTTGAAATATTCAGTGGACATTTTATTTTTATAAATCATGGTCACACAAGGAAGGCTTTATAGGAACAACTACCTAATTGCAGTCAATGATCTCGTTAATGAATGAACACACACAGAAGAACACATATTTTAAGAATATAATGGTCCTGTATTTTTTCAAATTGCCACACTTTTTATATCAGAACAAAATATATGTGTCTAAGCAGATGGTTTAAGTTATACCTTTCATGTAGGTGAGTCTGTAAATGTACAATTTGACTTAAATGGCTTTGTGAGAAGGTAGTTTGGGGAATTTAAAAAGGAAGCTCTCAGTTACTGTGGTTTCAAGTCTTACAAAAAGAAAAGAAGAAGATGGTAGTTACACTCAGGATAAAGAAAGAGAAATAAACTCTTTTAATTCTTTTTAACATGCCCATAGTTCCTGGGATAGAGCTGATTTTTATTCTTGTGTATGCAGGGCAGGTACTGGCAGCGGGCTACAAAATGAAAACTTGCTGGCTGCCAACTAGACACAGTGCAGAGCATCACACCATAAACTTCCCTCCCCTTCTCAGAGTGATTTCAGCCCTAAGCAATGTCCTTCGCCTTCAGCGTAGGCTGAGCAGCAGAGGGCCTCCTTCCTGAGCAGAGGCTTTGGGAAAGGAAAGGCACAGTGTTTCCCTTCTTCAACTTGAAAGTCTGCCTCTTAAATCTCTAAGGCACGAACTGCAAACTGGATCCACTATGTTTCCTTTTTCTTCCTATATAGCCGTTTAAAATGAATCAAACAATAGGTATGAGTTATTAAATGGGACAGACTATCTCCCCACCCCCTACCCTACAGAGTACATGAAGGCCTGATCAGATATCTGTGGTGCTTTTTCTTGTCTCACAAAGAAAAAATATAATGGTTTCTTTTCACTGAAACTTATGCATTATATTGCAGATAGGCCAGATCATTTTGTGATGCAAATTAACATCAAAGGTGGGGTTTTTTTTTTTTCCTGCCTATCACAGGAAATAGCTGCTCCATCACAACATATGGTTCTCTGTGATTTTTTTATTGATAAGCATTCACATTTTTAATAATTATTAGGTCAAATTACAGAGTAATTTGAGAGAAAACATGAGAGTGACTTGATTATTACCACGTTAAGTAAGCTGATTTCTAAACATCTGCATTTTTATCCTTGCACGTGGAATTGTGGTCTGAAACATCTACTTCTCATTGGCATGTAAAGTAACAAATGTAAAAGTAGCTTGTAATTGCTAGTTACACTTTGAACCTTTACCAATGGGCTTTTTTATTTTAAATCCTATTAAAAATAATTTCTGGCTGCCAGGGCAGTGGGTACTTATTTGTGAGAGGTGGGGTCTGATTATTGCCAGCACACCTTTCTAAAACTAGCCTTCACCTTTGAAAATATATTAAATGGGACCTTCAGGAATAAGTGTTTCTACATAATAAATATTTGTTCCACCTTTATTTTTAAACTAAATTATTGCTTTCACAATGTTCTTACAGAGTGTAAGTCTTAGTAACAAACTAAACCAATTATTAATTACCTAAATACCATTTACTAAACACCCCAACAAGTAAATATAACTTTATGCTCCTTTAAAATCGATAAAATGGATTATTTTTAATTTTATTTAAATGTCAAGGGCAACTATTTATCTGTCAATACCAGTACATATATTTTTATAACAAAGTATTAAAACAGTAATATATCTCTTTAGAAAATGTAAAAGGTATGTCATGAGAATATCTGCAGGCTAGAGCCATCTAACGAGAGGAAAAATATTGAACTTTGATGTATATGTTGTAAATATAGACAGGAGAATAATTTAGACATCTCATTAAATATTATATGAACCTTTGATTTTGCTTTAATTTTAAAATTTAGAATGAGATTTGTTTTCTTGTAATAGTGAAAAATGGTAAGAGTCCAAATCACACTTCCAATAAACATTGTTAAACCCACTGTCAAGTTTCAAGTGTGGGAATTTTAAATAGAAAATACACTCTCTTGATATTTCAATGTTATACAAACTATTCTTCAGTTTAAAGCCTGAATCTCTTGGAGTTACTAATAGGTAGTTTGCCCCGTCAAACATTTTAGACATTTTAAACTTTATTAACTAATAACTTCTTCAAGGTGTCTGACTTCCATCTGAGAGACGACTTAGTAAAGGTTTCTGTGGTCAAGGATGTAGCTCTTTTCTCCCTGCTTTGTTAACTGTTAATAAGTCAAAATATATAAAGCCAGTACTAATTCCATCTGAATTACTTTCCCTAAGTGAAAGCAGCAAAATTAGCAGTTTAAAAAAGTGAGTGTGTATGACTTCAATTATAGGATTTATTGGAAGCTACTTAAAGTTGGTATAGGTTAGTGGTTAAAGAAATGTTGTTGCCTACATTTTCCTTGCACATTTGTACTTTTCTCCCTTTACACAAACTAAAAGCAATCTCCACAGTGACTTGAATAAACTTCCAATGGCCCACTTGAGTTTCTCAGTCCCCAGCGCTAGCACCTTATGGCTTGTTGGTCCAGACTCACAATGTTGCTTAATCTGGATGGAATGAGAGCGAGCACTATGTGAGCTGTCTCCCTCTCTTCTTTCATTTAATAACTCAAAAGAAACAGTCTTAAGGATTTTTGACTTCATCTTTCTCCCTTTTAAATATATTTATATTGGACTTCCATCTGACCTTCCTTCTTATAGATAGATAGATGATAGATAGATAGATAGATAGATAGATAGATAGATACAGATTGATTGATGTATTGATACATATACATATACATGATTTGATATTGTGAAAGCATGCACTTCTAATTTTCTTTGTCTACACTAGGGTGACTGTAGAATTGTTTCGTGTTATTTGCTTAAACCTGAGAGATCTGTGTGGTTCAACATAGGATACTATCATGTCACTTTTTTTGATCTTGAAAGTGTAAAGACTACAGATTTTGTCTTTGTAAGGAGTTGCTGTGACTTTTAAGTCAGTGGATAGATCGTACAGCCACATCAACAAGAACAGCCTCGTTAGCTCTCGGAAGATGGTACATTTATGGAATAACCTGAATAATATTACGGCTTCTGTCTGACTCTATGAAGTGTGTGCATGCATGTGTGAATGAGTGTGTGTGTGTGTATGTGTTTACACATGAGCATACATGTGTTTATGGAGTGGTGAGTGGAGAGGAAAATAGCAGAATACATGAGAGACACAAAGCATGAGAGGGTGAGAATGGAATCTGAAAAAAATAGAAAATCATTTCAGCGAACACAGAGTTTAAAGAACCTATTGCCACATTCATTTGCTGTGTCTTGATCATTCATGCTCATGTTATTCTATACATTGCAAGCCTATAAAACATGGAGCATGATCATGGGGGGCAGCAGGTCCAACTGGGTTCAAAATCTAACCATCAGCTTATTGGCCTGTGGTTGAAGACAGGCTATCTAACCTCCAGAAAACTTCAGACTAGCATCTGTAAAATAGGGGGTGATACTAGCCACCTCTTCAAGTTTTTCTGAAGGTTAAGTATATAGAAAAGCATTATGCCGGCAACTAATGAATGTCTAGTAATTATTAAATTGATGTAATTCCACTAAATTTTAACAATTTTATTTCTGACTGATGATGATCACTTAGTAATACTTGGATAAAAAATTTTTCTTTAATATATTTAGACCATTAAAATTGGGTCACTGTCAGGTCAAATCTCATGTCATGATGCCATTAGGTCAATTTTAATGATTACTAAATACTATATATCTTTCTCCAAGAAAAGCAAAACCTTTATAGATCAGATGTTACTTTCAAAATTAGAAATAGGACCACAGAAATAGAAAATAATTGCATCCTTGACTTTTAAAAGTAATTTACTGTAAGTTTTGACTTTAGGTGGCTTATTGTTTAACAATAATTGTTTCATTTGGAGTTTCAGTTCAGGAAAAGAGGCAGATGCACAGAATTGGAAGCATTTTGTGACAACAGGCTCTAAGGATTTTTGAAGTTTTTCATTTGTTTAAATTTATACTGCCCTTTGAGGGGTCTATTAGTTCATCCTGTTCATTTTTTATTTCACAATTTGGTTGTATGTGGTAATAGAATTACTTGTGAAGAATGAGTGATATTGTAGTCATCTTATGTTGGTGCGCAAGCATGCTTACCTATAACTGCCATTATATGGAACCTGCTGAATAAGAGCTTGAGATGTATAATCATAAAGATAAAATGTACTTTTATTTAAAGAGTTAATAAGTAAGTACATTTTACTACCCTTAGTTGTGCGAGTAATTATTAACTCTAACTATAGTTTACCTAGCTTGGGCAGTGAACAAATAGACTCAATTTAGGTATTTTCATTCATATGAGAAGAATAAAGCATAGAAAATGCAGAATTTTGCTCATGACTTTAGCATTTGACCTATAAAAGACACATTCAGGAAAATTTGATAAAACTTGGACTATTTCTGGTGCAAGAAACTAGTTTCCTTCTTTTGGTTGTTTTTGTATCCACTTAATTTCTCAAAAAAAAAAATCATATTTTGATAGTAGGTAATGTTGACAAAGCTTTCCAGGGTATACAACCTGGGGAGTTATGTCTGCTTGAAATAGTTCTCCTGCTTTTGAATAATGAGCCTCTGGTGTGCACCTTGCATTTCAGCTTTCTTTTCTAACCTTGTTTTAATGCCTGGATAAAAGAGTGCTCAGCGCAAGGAATACTTGCCGAGTGGACTTCCCTGTGGTAAAACAGCATGGACAGCTCCCAACACTGCAATCAAGGACGCTTCTAAAAGCTTTAATTTAAAAATAATAATAATAATAATAAGTCTGCATGAAGATGATGGAGCCCTCTAAGGCATATGGGCTTAGAGAATTACTCCCATCTGCAACCCCCTCCCCCTGCTTAGTAGCCCTTTCCAGGGTTATGATTACTGGAAAATGGCTGTTAATCACCAGGGTTTTCTTTCTTTCTTTTTTTTTTTTTTTGACTGCAGCTGCTTCAGTCAGACTCATAATCTATTGAACAACTTTGTCTCCAGTTTTAAAATTTGCATTGTATACTGTATAGAATAAATTTTCATTGTAATCAGAGCATCCAAGAGAACTTCCATATATGATTTATAGCAACACATTTGTTTGTATGTATAGACCTCTTTTCTGCTATTGAGCCAACTGTTTGAACAATACTGTGGGTGATCAACATAAAATGAAATATTATAGCATTATTGAACACAAGCGCCACTTACAATAGTCACATTAACAGAGTTTGAATTGACGCATCCTTGGCACTTGGCAGAATAATACACAATTTGAAAACTTAACTCAGATAGTTAAATTTTCACTTGAACCTGAATGAAATTTTTTTTGAAGTTTAGTGAGCTTGTACCCAACCACTCGGTGTCTTTGTCAACACTTGTGCTTATTACATTTGAGATAATTTTAATAAATATTCCACTGCCAGAGTCAACATTCAGTGCTAAGAGAGGACACAACAGCACTAACTTGCAAAGGATTCTTTTAAAATGCATTCTTACATGTAAAATTGACAGGCTACAAGAAGTGGTTGGACGATATTCATCGTGCTGGAAAGAATGTTTCAATTAAAGTTGAGCAGTTTTTCTTCCAGCTCTTTTTTTTTCTCCATTTTTTATTTGCTGTGCCAAGGTATCCATGTGCGTTTTTCCACTGTCATCTGGCTCGATCCCAGCAGATGCACACAATCTGTTCCGCTGTCACTAACAGGGTTTGGTTTATGAAAAGAATGTGTCAGAACATGCCACTGCAGTCACTTTTGCAGGTTTTAAAGAGTAACTGAGAATATATGCATTGCCCTACTTTCTTCGTCCCCATCCCTAAGATTTCCAAGAAACTTTTATACTAGACCAAAAGCTTGCTTTCAGTTATTCTTGACCAAGTATTTACTTTTTATTAAAAATAAAATCTTAGAAGTTCAAAAATGTCTTTAGTGGTTAAATTTAAGAGCAGATTTTTATGAGAGTGTTTCAAATAAACCCAAGATGGTTTTGATAAAATTATCAAATTTCTAATTATGATTATTTCCTGCATAATTAAATACAAACCTACTCTCAAGCTAGACTTGAGCCTACTATTCCACTAAGTCATAGCTTTGTTTAAATTGTTCTCTGATATAATAATAAAGAGATGGTCATAAATAGCAACTGTTTAGTCTAATAGAAAACATTGTTATGTTAATCCCAAAGTAGTTAAACTACCAAACACAATACCATGCTTTATAGAGACAATCACCTTTCAAAGAACATTGGGATATTCTGGTTATATATATTTACATTTTAAATTTAATAAGTATTTTTTTTTCTGACTGAAATTCTTGTTAAATAAGGTTTCTTTATCCTCATTAACTATCAATACAAATTTTAGGTTTATGTTATCTTCACTGAAAATAGTTTTTCTGCTTTTATATGAATTCTTAATAGATAGTGCATACATCCCTAAGTTAATAAACTTAATTATATAGCACTACTTTAAGTTTTATGTATAATACTGCATGCATATTCATATGCAAAGTTATTGGACAATATTTGTATTTTGTTGAGATTTTTGTGGTATTAAATATCTTTCAGAATTAAAGTATCACACATTGCTTGAATGCTAATTTTAAGTTATTAAAACAATTTTCTGAAATGGGTAACATCTTAAATCTCAGGGAACTCAAACTTTCTTAGTGAAAGTTTAAATTAGATGACCTAAAATATAGATTCAAAACTGTATAAAGGAATGATAGTATAAATGATCATTAATAAAATACATATTTAGGAAAGCTAGCTTTGGATTTCTTCAACAGAAAACTTTATGAAGTACACTTCAAGTGTCAGAAGTCCTTATATTAAAAAGTTTATACCATTCCATAGAAAACTCTTGCAGTATAAATTATGTTTTAAAACAGTTCTGCACATATTAAGAAAAAAATATCTTACAGTTGGAACTCATTGGCACTGCTATTACAGCATACATATTAATTGCTAAATTATCTCAATAGCATTAAACCAGACAACTGTTACGTTTTCTTAATTCTTAAAGTAAAAGGAATCCTACTCTTCTATACTGACATGTTGATTTATGCATGCCTATCGTAAATGGATTTTATAATGTTTTTGATGAGCATAGCACACATATTTAAGCTGAGTCATAAAACCTGGGCACAGTAACACATGTATGCTATTCAGAGGTGAGGAAAAAGGATCAAGTTCAAGGTCAGTGTGGACTACATAGCAAGCCTACTGATGAGAGGAGAAGGAAGGCGATGAGAGGGGAGAGGAGGGGGTGGAAAGGGAGGAGAGAGGAGAATAAAGAACAATTAATTCTATGCTTTATTCTTTTTATTTCCAACATTTTAATTTATTCATAAGTTTATATGTCATATGATCTCACATTCTAATTTGTGGGTACCTGTATTTCTTGGGGTTTGGTGGCTTTGATATGTGCATTGGCACAAAGAGCTGAGAATCATGGATGAACTAGTAAGAGATGTTTGGCTGAGTCCCATGGAATGCCCTGCCCTACCCTCCTTTCCTTTCTTTTCCTGCTGGAAGTCAGGTGGAGAACTGTTGTCAGTTGGGGGACCAAATGAGGCTAACCACTGCTGGTGTTGAGGAGGGGGTCATGTGGACGCAGGGTAATTACAGTCTTTAATCTTGTATGAAAAACAAGATTTCAAGACAAAACTCCATGTGTGAATTTAGGCATCCTGAATTGTTAATCCTAAAATCTTCTATATATCACTTACAGCATAGAAACAATCTTAAATGTCATTAGGAAGAAAAAGTTTCCTCCTTTTAGCTCAATTCACACAAGTTGAATATCCACAAATAGGTTTTGCCCAGTGAAGCACTAGATTTCCCAAAAAGATAAGCCTTTCTTTGAAAAATTAATGCCTTCCTTCTAAAGAAGTAATCCGATTTCCAATCTAACTTGATTTTTTAAAACCAAAGCAAGTATACTTTCCAATGTAAATTAATTTCTTGTTACTGAGATGAGCTTTGGAAACATTTCATCTTAAAAACAGAGTCCTGTTAGTTGCTTCAAATTCCAACAAAGATGGGCACTCAGCCATTAAACAAGAGTGGGAAGATGGTCCTTCCAACAGATAGAGGGACACCTTTCTTTGTGGTTAAGATGTGATACATCATTTGCATTTGCTTAGTCATGGGTCTTTTTAAAGCAAAGATAGATCATTTTGTAAAACTGTCCCCATAATATGTATTATTCATAGAGTGTGAAAGTCTTCAGTCTCTCTCACTGGACCAGCACATCAAAGCCTCTTGCTGCAGGTAAAAGACTGGACAGCAGTGACCAGAAAGCTTTCCACTAAGCTGTCTTTAGAGAATTTCAAGACAGTTGTATTCATTTTCCATCTGTACTGGCATATGCTGCCCAGTTGGTTTTCAGTACTTGTTGGCTTGTATGAAGGAGGACTCATCTATAAATGTAATTGATATTTTCAACTATGACTTAGGAATTCTGATTCTCCTTTTCTCCACTCACTAGCCAACATATCTCTAATAGCTCATGTAATGTTTAGACTGTGTCAACCGTTTGCATTGTTCTTAACAGGAACTATGTCCTACAGTTGTTGGTGGTAGTAAATATAATGGACAACAGTTTTGGAGAATTTACTCTTCAGTACTGTTCTAAGATCTTAAAACTCTGTAAGTTCATTGCTTTATTTATTCTTCAAAACTTAATATGTTCTTCCATATTACAGCCTCTAACATATTACAGCTGAAGAAACTGGTCCATGACCTTTTAAAGTAGTTTACCTAAGGTTATCTAGTAAGGGCAGCTCATGACTCTCCAATCATGGAGACTCCAGAGCCCATTATCATACACACTGAGTTAAGCAAGAACCTACATACATCTTAGGAAAGAAAGAGGATCTCATCTGTTACATCGAAATTTTTTATGGCTGGTTAGGGAAAACTATTTTTTTTGGGGGGGGGGTGTTTAAGACAGGGTTGCTCTGGATAGCCCTGGCTGTCCTGGAACTGTAGACCAGGCTGACCTCGAACTCAGAAATTCGCCTGCCTCTGCCTCCCAAGTGCTGGGATTAAAGGCATGCGCCACCACACCCGGCTAGGGAAAACTATTTAGTAGTTCCACAAAAGCAGAAGACATATGTCTGTAAGCTTTCTAATCAGAAGAGAAACAAATATTAGTCTGACATACAGTTTTATATTGATAAAGTGAACGGAGAGTGTTTTTACTGACAGAGCTCTCTGTGCAAGCAATATCTGTTTACTGTTTGTGAAATGTACTTTCCGGTTACAGTGTGAGCCTCACTGATGTGTGAACATGTAGCTGTTCATCATTGTCTACTGATTTCTATTTTGCTTTTCATCTCTTGAGCTGTTCCCTTTCAAAACTTCACTTGCAACAGTTATTGTAATTTAATACTGTTTATTTATTTAAGGATTTGAGATATTAGACAAAGTCTATGCTGGATATTAAATGAATTTCAGGAATTATTTAGTTAATTGAATTAGTATGGTGCATATTCTGGGTAATTCAAATTCAAACACACATCTATAACTGTATCTTTGTAGTTTAAAAAGAAAAAAAATCCTGAAACCAGTGGTAGATTTGAAAAAAATAGTGACAGCTTAGGATTTCTTATATTTAAAAATTAATATATATTGTTTATTCGACAAATATGGACTTTTTAAGTTTTACATGAGGTGTTGCTGGGTTGAATAAAGGAGCTTTTAAAGTGGAAAGGGAACGTGTTTTTCGGTAATTTTTTTACTGTTAGCAAACAGTGTGAACTTTCTTTTCTCTAAGGAACAGTTTTTCACAAAAATATTGCCATAGTGTAGAATGGAAGTGAGGACAGAGTCTGATGGAGGTCAGTGGGACTCAGATATTCCTGAATTACACAATGTACGCGCTTAGGACTTCAGAATTAATAGCTACAATATTTTTTAATGTCATCGGTTGCCTGCTAGGTTTTCACAGCTCACATTAATAAATGCATTTGCTTCTGTTTGTTTCTGTTTTTGAAGAGAGAGAAGTGATTGACTGTCTTGCCAAGAAAACAGGGAAAACAACCCTCTTCTCTGTATTTAAAAATGCTGTTGTTATTCGTGTCTTCTAAAGATATGGGTGTTGCGTATTATTTGGGACTAATGTGCAACAGAAATAAGTAGCTCCCTCCATCACTCTGGTGCCGGCTGTCAGGGGGGATTTGGTCTTCTCCGTGTTAGTCACTATTAATGGTCAGTGCTCACTCATTACAACAGAACAGCTAAGGCAAGGAGCTGCCAGTGTTTCCTAACACAACTCAGACTAAATGCATTGACTTCTTAGAGCCTTCCAGTTACCACACACACTCTTAAGGGTGCCATAGACCATTGACTTTATTTTTAGAATTTATTTGATTTCTAAATATATCATAAAGGCTTTAAATTACTGAAAGCTTGAAGAGGCAGTCATAGTTATAGGATAATTCTGAAAAAAGATAGTTACACTAAATTTATTAGTAATAGTTCTAGAGCAAGACAGTTATGGGTTACCACCTTTTAAAAGAGTTTTCAAAAAACATTAATCATCCAAGGACTAAAATCAACAAACAATTTGATATAAACAGACTCATTCAAAATTTGTGTGACAGAGTTGATCTTGGGTGTATGGTGAAAAAGTAGGGAGAACATGAAGTTGTCTTTGTATAATTAGTTTAGATAGTAAGGTCTCAATCCTGGCTAGATGAGAACCTTTTCAAAACCATGATACCCAGATCCCACCTCCAGATTTGGATTAAGTTGCACTGCCATCTGGGCATTGTGGTTTTTTTAAGCTGCTTGGGTGGTTTTTATGTAAAGACTGGCTTAAGAATTCCTAGTTAAATGATAAATATGGATTTTTTAAAACTTGGGCATGCAACTCAAAATGGAGACATTCTGAAAGTTATAGAAACAAATAAACAGTAGTTTGGGCTCTGTCCCTAAATTATATTCTCCAACACTTGCTCATGAACAATAACTCTTAACATTTAATGAGTCAGTACAGTCAGAAGATGGTGGAGCTGCTCAGAACTAATGACGTTAGTTTCTTTTGAGTTTCAGGGAACTGATGAAGCTGTGAAGATGGGCCAGAAGTAGGACAAGTGTGGCTAATCCCTTTCTATTCTCTGGTATGCCACAAAACCCTCCCTGTTGGGGATCTCGAGATAACTTGGAGGACTGGCTCCTATCCTCCCACTCCTGCCCTAGTTCCTAGACACAGCTGAAAGGAAGGGTGCCTGAGCCTGGTCCTCCTCTGCAATCCCCTGCTTTGTCAAAGGATATAGAGCAGGTTATGAAAAAAGAGAGAAAAGCACCAACAGAGAGATGCCCCAAGAATCCTTTATACAAAGGAACTCAACTTTTATCTCATACAAAAAAGTAATTTAAAAAAAAAAAAAAAACCCTTCAGCCAACATTTCCCTTTTTCCTTCTTGTTCTAAAAAAACATAAAATAAAAACAAATAAAGTACTAAAAAGATATCTTATCTTTAGGAAAAGAATTTTGTGTATGTTAAAGGAACCCTTAAAGGTATGCTAGTAGAAGGGAATATGTTTTTTTGAGAGCTGATTTAATTTTTTGCTTTTAGAAATCCTTTTTTTAACTTGTTTGAAAATTATAATAAAATTATATAATTCCCTTTCCCTTTTTCCCCCTATAAAATCTCCCATATACATGCTCTTGCTATTTTTCAAATTCATGGCTTCTTTTATCTTTCCTTATTACTTTATATGATAAACTATTATGTTTCACATTCCCAAATATAGAAATACACTGTGTTCACTTTGTGCATTGTAACTTGTTTGTGTGTTCTCAGGGCTGTCCATGTGGTATGGAATAATGAATTGTTCTTTCTTGTGGAAGACTCTATCCCTTACTCTCAGCATTCCTTTAGTTACCTACAGTCCTTTGCCTGAGGTTAAGGCTTCATGAGCTTTCCTCTTTCCTTGTTAGCTTATCTTCTGGTGTCATTCTTGTTATGTGCTTTTTAGGCAGCGATGATGGACTTCTTAGATGGGAATAAATTTTTAAGTGCAAATTATGGCCTTAAAAGATACAAAGAATAGCGGGAACCGGACTTGCTTAGTACACATTAGCAAATATAAATACAAAGTATACACACGTACAAACGCAAACACAGTTACACTGTGTGTATAGAATGAAAAGATGACAATAAAAGTATAGACATAATTTTACATAGAAAAATGTTTTATTCTGTTATAGAAAACATTACCATAAAAAAGACATGCTTAGAGTTAAGAAAGTCAGGGCTTTCCATGACTGTAACTTACAAGTCCATTGACACGCTTCAGATGGACATTTTCTCTCATCTCATGAAAAAGCTGAATAACTTTTTCAGGTAAATCAGCTCATAAGTGAATAAGTTAATAACTTTCCAAGTCCAGTGCGACACTGAAAAATCATATGTGTCATGAGGTGTTACCTTTCTGAACAAGTTTAATACAAAAGAATTCAGATCTAGCTTCATGTTTGAATATCTTGGAGTTCATAACAACTATCAGTACCTGGACACCAGCAACTACAATTCTAATTGATAAGTCAGAGATTGATAAATCACTGATTGATAGATCACTATTTTTAAAAGTGACCAAAGAAATTAAAATACAAAGCCAAAGTTAAGAACTATTCTTAATGTACTTTCAAAAATGCTAAAATGTTGAAGCATCTCTGAGCAGTAAAGTGGTAAGTTGGGGCAACAATATTACTTCCTTCTAACTGCAGAATTTGGAAGAAAATAAAATGACTTCTTAATTTATAACAGAATTATCTCTTCCATAGAATCTTCCTTTCCCAAGTTTATGAGACCAGCTGCCCCATTCTAGATTTTAAATTATTGGCATTTCTGAAGATGAAGTAACAGGGGAAGTGATGAACTTTATAAATAGACTGCCTAAAATATTTGCCATGAGGGGTCAAGATGTAGGCGAAGCTGGAAAAAGACTTTAGCTTGGGGATTAGCCAGAGGCCAACAGTTGTTAAATTCCCAAAACTTCCTTTAAAAAGAGACTAAGAATCCCTTTGAGAACATATTTTTTTTTTCTCTTCATTGTATAGTAAGTGAAACCCAGAGAGGGGGAGAGGGGCTAAAAAACACTGTACCTTTTTAGGACAAAACTAGGTCATGCCAACCACAGCAAATTGGAAGCTCTACTTAAATTGTAGCCTTGCAGGGTTGTTGTGGATCTTCTTGTTGTCACGCACATGGTAAAACTGATGTCTCCAGATCGTGGGCTGCTGCTGGCTCTGCTGAGCAGGCCTGTTCTGCTGTCTGAATATAACTGTCCAGCCTAGCTCTACAGACTCTGACCTGAGGCTGTCTGGAAGGTATGAAGTAGACCACGGCATTTGAAATATATAAACAAACATCCTGTATTTTGGCAATTTCTAAAAACAAAACAAAACAAAAACACATTTCATTCTGCTTTATGCTGCTTGAGTAACTAAATGTCAAATGAACTAAGGGACGGACAGCGCAGCACAGCACAGCACAGCACAGCACAGCACAGCACAGCACAGCACAGCACAGCACAGCACAGCACAGCACAGCAGTAACAGGCAATGCTGCTCTGTTGAACAACTCTGGCAAAGACCTATTTTTATCCCCGAAGGAAAAGGAAGTAGAAACACCTACATAGCTCATTCCCTTATGCCCTGCCTATCTGATGGGATGGGACAGTTCTTTCACTGGCTGTAAGAAGAGAAAGGACAGTCAGGAGGTTCTCCATTCATCCTACAAGTACTTCAAAGCATAGGAATGTTGGACCCACTGTAAATGCAAGGTTTCTTCCTTTTTGTAAAATGAACCCTTATTTCCTTGTAAAATGCAAGGTTTCTTCCTTTTTGTAAAAGGAACACAACATTTCACTGGTATTTTAAAGTCACCATTATAGTGTTGCTTTGGCCATAATTGAAAACTGTATTTCCATTATATTCAGGGAATTCACAATTTTTTTCTATTTGCAGAAGACATTTAACAAAATTTTAATATGTATATGGTTTACAAAATTGTATCATAGCATTGCCTCACAGAATTTTTGTTGTTTGTTGTTGATTTTTGGTTTTGGGTTTTTTTTTTTTTCTTTTATTTTTTCCAGACTTATTCCTAAAGGAGCAACCTTTGTATCTGAAAACCTTGTTTATAGATAACCATATCTGTGGTGTATCGACAAAAAGTTTTCCTCTCTGAGAACAAATTACCAATGTATATATTGGATTGTCAGTGAAGTTTCCATTGCTGGCTTTTTGTAGAATAAAGTATCCGTAGTTATGTAACCTTCCACCTGCTGTTCGCTGAGCTGAGGGATTGGGCAGGAGATTGAAGAAGTAAGCTCCAGCTTGTCGGTAGAGAACACTGAAGTCACAGTTATTTAGGGTGGTAGCGAAATGTGTAGACAACATTATCCTCTGGTCTCCTTATATGCCAGTTCTGTATTCTTGAAAATCAGAAATTAAAAGCCTGGTTTGTACTGCATGAGGATTCTGGAAACCCAGCTTACACATTCCAGACAGGTCTTAAGAGCTATTTGAGTATATCTTGTGCTGTCATTTTTGGTGTCCCTAGTATGGTTCATAGATTATATTGTGTTACTTTGGGCCCAGTAATACCAGCACAGCTCAAATGACAAATATATCATATCTAAAAGTATATTACAATTAATGTAGGAAATACAGAATTTATTTTCCTTGGGGACAGTCTTTTATTTATTATTTTTATTCACTTTACCTCCCAATCACCGCTGCCGCCTCCTCTTTTTTTTCCTTCTCCTCTTCCTCCTCCTCATCTCACCCTTACAGATCCGAAGGGAAATCACCTGGGGTACCATCCCACCCTGGGACATGTAGTCCTAGAAGAACTAGGCATATCCTCTCCCACTGAGATCCAACCAGGCATTCCAAGTAGAGGGGATAGGATCCAATGGCAGGGAAGAGATGCTGAGACAGCTCTTTGGGTACAATTTTTAAATAGATGATATGAATTGTGTCCATAGAAACCTATGGTATACCTCAGATAAAAGTTCAAAGATTAGTAAAAGGCTATACTCGTTCAGTAATACAAATAGCTGAATGTATTGATTGAGTTTGCTTTCCCAGGTACTATTAGCCAGAGAACTCTCTGTATGAATGGCTAGAAAGAGATCAGTTTCTAGATTTCCAAAGTATACCCCATGGCACCCCAAACTCGGAAGGCAGCTCCTCCTTCAGAGAACATATTTTCTAATATCACACTCCCATGGGAGCATCCTGTCTCATATTCAGGTAATGGGAATGGCCGCCAGAATCTGAGCATGGCTACTGAGGGAATCTGTTTTCTGACTTACAATGTCATCTCACTGAGCTGTTCCTGTTTCGCAGTGCAAATGTATAGTGCTTGTCACTCTAGATGTTTACTGCTTATCTCTAGTTGGCCTGACAGACACATGATGAGGTGGCCTTTCTTGAGAGCTAACTGAGCAGACACTAAAGAGGAGATGAGAAGAAGACTAGTAATGGGGTGAACATGTGCTAGCCACGATGGAGCAGACTCACTCATCATCAGGCAACTTCATTTCGGCTCCCTTCGCTGCTAAACTCCTTCCTTGCTTGTGCCCTGGAGTACTCCTTCATAATATTCCAGGAACACTCTAAGACCCATTGCCCGTAGTTCCTAAATTTAAACTCTTCCATGCACATGGTTAATAAACACTTAATAAACGAGTGAGTAAATAAATTGTGATTTCCTCTTTCTAAGCTTTATGGGTTCTTATTCATCTTGGTCTCCAGAAATCTTAGGAAGGGGACTTGGCTCAATAGATATTACTACCAGTGACTTGAATTGAATTGAATGAGAGAAAAGCAGGCTTATGGGAAGATTTGATTTAGAAACTCTTATGAGAGGTTAGTGTGAAGCAATTGGTGTGTGTATGGAGTGATTTGCGCAAGTATGGAGTGATTTGAGTATGCATAGAGTGATTTGCATATATAAAACAGTATATGAAAGACTGAGCAGATCCTGACTTGCCAGGGGTAGATATGTATATATTGAGTTGATATGATTTAGTTATTCACATGTTGAATTTTATTATCAAGAAATCTCTCCATTTTCTGAAATTAAGCTAATAGGAAAAGAGTATTTTGTTGGATAGGTTTTGAGTCTAAAAACAGCACTGCATGTATTTAACCAAAACATTCTTAATAATGTTTAATTAACTTGTTTTTAATGAATCTTTGAGTCTTCTTTCTCTGCACTATATTGCTTGAACCATCTGAACATAAGCTCAGTTACTTGACAGGGAATCTGACTGAAAGGGATGGATATGCATGTGAGGCACAGCGCGCTACTATTAACTGGACTTTAAGATGCTTATCACACCAACATATTTTATCCTTTTGTACTGAAAACCCAACCATGAAAAGCTAGTGTAAAAACCCACAATTATAAAAACTGAAATGTATAATTTTGTAACTGTGTGTACCTTCATCATAAGAATTGTGAAGGGTTTTTTTCCTGAAATATAAAGTGATTTGTATTAAAAAAATACTTTTGGATTATTAAGAAAAAACTTGATGCCTGGAAATATTTTAAATTCCTATAAAATCTTCTATATTGCATTTTTAAACATAATTTAAAAATGGGTCAGAAGTCTGAAAAAGAATTTCAACAGTTCATTTTAATCCGTGTGGCCCTCAGAATTTCTCAACAAGGACAGCACTGGGCCACAATTCTTCCCAGGAGCCTCCCACCCGGCTCAGTTCCTTCCTGCTCCTTGAGCCACTTGGGGGAGTGGTTCCTAACTACTCTAGAATGCTTCAGTGTATTCACATAGATACTAAAATTAGAATGAATCTTGGTTCTTTACAACACAAAAGTAAAGCCCTGAAGACAGTTGTGGTTCATTGCAAACCCCTTTTCATATCAAAATAGAAATAATGTCAAGATTTGTAACTTCAGTAGCTATGATACCTAAGCATTAATGAAATGGTGTACATACAATAGCACTATAAATGAAAATACAGTATAATGAATATTGTTCTTAGCCCATATAGTATTTCAGACTCTTTGAGCTTGGGGAGTATATTGCATTCATCTTTGAGTCTGTTATGCATAATAGTTTTCCATAATTGTTGAGGCAAATGAGTGAAAGATAATAATTGTTCTATTTCAAAAATAGAGAAGCTTGGAAAAGCAATTGAAGTCATCGCTCCATGAGCCTTTCCCTTTTCCTTTATATGGTGTTTACTGGGTTTTAACTAGTATTAAAATTAGTATTTAAAGTGTCTTTTTCCGTATGACAAAATGTCAGCTCTTTGGAGTACAGAATTTTATTCATTTTTCTATTTGGGTATACAAACTACTGAGTAAGTATCCTCTCAACTAAAAAGTTACTTTTTCCACCATCTCTAAACACCTGACAGGCTAAATGATTTTTATCATCATTGCTCTAGGAACTTGTAGCAATAAAGTCTATGTCATATCATATGACGCATGGAGAGTAGAGCTTTATAAATAATCATTGACTACAACAAAATGTGGTTCTCATCTGCCTAGAAAATGCTGCTAATTAGTGTATTATCATGTGGTGGGTAGATAATGCTTCTACACATTTCTTGAATTATTATTTTACTTTTCTCAGAATTTCTGCTGCTTAAAAAGTGTAAATTACCATAACATTTGTTTATGTCACTAGTAAAACTCATGAGATAATTGAATGATGAATCATTTGATACATACATACATATGTGCATACATACATACATAAGTACATAGATATTAGATACATAGATACACATAGATTCATTTGAAGGCATGTCCATTGCTCCAACCAGAGCTTAAACTTCGTCAAATCTTTCCATGTGATAATCATCTAAATTATTCCTATAAAACCATAAGGAATTCCAATACATAGAAAAAGGACTTGTATCTCTTGTAAACCCTTTGTAAAATATGCCTTTTACTTATTCCACTGCTAGCATCAACAGATGGTAAGAAGAAAACTCAAAATGATAATTAAATTATGAAGATTTCACTAGAAATCTTCCTATCTTCATGACATATTTGTTTTAATGATAGTTTTTCCTAAAATTATCATCACTAGATTTTTTTTATAAATTTCATTTATTCAGGCAGTCTCTAGTCACCTGCTTTCATTTATACTTACTTCTGTTTTGAAAACATTGACTTGCATATCTGAGTATTATAGAACTAACAGCATATTTCTTCTTAGTGCACCTACTGGGAGATAAGTTAGTTATCACATGTACAAAAGTAACTGCTCAGAATTTGTCTCTTGTTCACTAGGAACAACTCCAGCCTAGAAAAGCTGTTACCCAGTAGATATTGCTGCATACTGCTTAAGAACACAATACATTCTCGTTATCATTTGAGAAATTAAATGATTACATTAAACTCTTTGTTAAATACTTTAATCCAGAATTTAAATGAAGTGAACATTGCCTTGAACTATCTTGTATAGAAATTGACTTTAGAGTATGATTCTACTTTCATTAGCTGGTCATTCCTGATCTATATTTCAACTTCCATCTCAGCTACTGATGCATTTAGACCTGTATTTTCTTTTTTGGTTTTTCGAGACAGGGTTTCTCTGAATAGCCCTGGCCCTCCTGGAACTCACTCTGTAGACCAGGCTGGCCTCGAACTCAGAAATCCCCCTGCCTCTGCCTCCTGAGTGCTGGGATTAAAGGCGTGCACCACCATGCCCGGCCTATATTTTCTTGTATCTGTTAATAAAAATAGCTTTAAAATTACCAATCTATGCAGAAATAATTTAAAATTTAAAGAAAAAGAATGTGAATTCTTTTTTTGTTGTTTTGTTTTGTTTTGTTTTGGGGGTTTTGTTTGTTGGTTGGTTGGTTTTTTTTTTCTCTGTGTAGCCCTGGCCCTCCTGGAACTCACTTTGTATACCAGGATGGCCTTAAACTCAGAAATCTGCCTGCCTCTGCTTCCCAAGTGCTGGGATTAAAGGCGTGTGCCACCATGCCCAGCAGGATGTGATTTCTTAACTGTTAACCAGTGTTGAACATACACTTTAATATAAAGATCTAAGATTGTTTTAGCCATAATTTTAAATCAAATATTAAAATAGCAGTTTAAGCTATTTGTATCTTTATAATTCTCAGAAATGTAGAATATTCCATATATTTTAGTGCCCATGCTTCACTTTCAGTGATTTAATTCCCACTTGTTATTATGGAATGTTACAACCTAAACTGAAAATGTATTTTGATAACTTGCTTTTATTCACGATACTTAAAGCATTTATGGACTGAGACTGATTGTATTGATTGCATTACAAAACTTCAAGAAATAATCATCAGTACATTTTAGTGTAATTAATGCTTTAGTCTTCTTGAAGTGCCTAAAATAGATTTCAGGTACTTGTGGCAAAAACATTATATTCTATTCACATAAATGTAAATGTCTTAAGTTATTTAAAAGTATGAAATATATATATGTTTACATTGCTAAATATATAGGTTTTATACTTTAAAATTTCCAGGTGGTTATCCAGGATGGGAATAGTTTTTTAAAATAATGGTTTGTAGAAATGTTTCGCATTGTAGAAAATTTTCAACTATAATCGATTAGCAGGTAGAATTTACAACAGAGAAATTTAATCAATCCTAGTAATAGTTGTTTACACCAAGAAAATCCATAAAGATCTGTAAAAACCCAGCATAAGTTGTTCTTACAGAGTGAGGTTATGAAGTTTTTATTGAGTACTGATTGACGCTGATGGGCATCAGTAGAAGAAGACAAAATAATGCAGTGGCACATCACAGCAACTAAATGAAGAAATGGCTTCATAGTGGGCAAATGCTGTAGATAAGTTATTTCTTCTATATACACATCTTTGCTTTAAAAAAGTGAACATCACTAATATTAGTCGTAGGGTGTGCATGAGGCCTAGAGACTCCATGTTGAACAGACGGTATGTGCCTGTAGACCCACCTAATGCCACATGGTGTCCATGAGCTCTGGAGGCCCCATAGCACAAAAGGCTGCTGTGTTACTAAGCCTTTCCTAATGCTTTTTGGTTTTGAGAGAGAGAGAGAGAGAGAGAGAGAGAGAGAGAGAGTATTGTCTGTAGGCATATCTATGAACCACATGCATGCAGAGCACTCTGATGCCAGAAGAAGATATTAGATACTCTGAAACTGGAGGTAAAGTTGGGAGCTCCTACCTATGTGGCTACATGGGACTCAGCCAGTGTCCTCTAGAAGAGTAACCAGTGCTCTTAACCATTGAGCTAGCTATATCTCCAGCCTCTCTTCCAAACATCCTTACCTTACTTTCTTCTGCATGTGTGTTCATAAATAGTTGATGTTGGATTCTCTTTATCACAACGAACAGCACACAGTGGAATGGACCATTAGTTTCCAACTCTAGAGATTCATACTTCTCATAGCCAAAAGAAAAGGGAAATTCTCTTTGCTGAAGCTTCCTGCTCTGTAAAGTACATGATGATGTACACCAGGGTCTTATGGGGATTCAGGGAGCTTGCAAGCACAGTGCAACTCACTATATACAGCAAGGGTTAAACTAGGTATCCTTAACAATCAGAATCCTTCCTATTTGTCTTTTGTGAGGAAGTTCTAATAAATACATCTACAATTACCAGAATAATCAATTAAAGACATTAAAGACAATTTTATATTTTTATTTTATATTTCTAAAGATGTAAAGAGTGTTTATAGTGGTTTTTAGTGTTTTTGATTAAAATCTTTAAAGTTATTACTATAGAATAGAAGATTTACATATATCTGGATTTTCCAAGTTTTGAAATGTTGATTAAGAGTAAACAATTTCTTTTTTGATATTTATTTTTATTTCCTATGTATGGATGTTTGGTTTGCATGCATATCTGTTATCTGTGGAGACCAGAAAAGGACATTGGACACTCTGGAAGTGCAGTTATGCTTGGTTGTGAACCTTGATCCTCTAGAAGAACAGCAAGTGACTATCACAGCTGAGCTGTCTGTCAGTCATTTCTTGCCCCAGTGATAAGCAACTTTTAGAAGGAAATTGTAAATTAATCTTTCTGGAATATTAAACAAGACTTGGATAAGAGGGATCAGCCTTGAAGTTTACTGACATAAAATTAAACATTAGATATATATATTAAGTAATATTAACGTATTTATTGTTATAGATTTGGACTTGGAAACATTTTTAATTAGCCTATCTAATAACCATCTTAAAATATTTATTACACACACATGACCATGTTATTTATGTATTTTTATCAAACATGTCTTACAGTCTTTGCTCTACACATAATAGGTAGCATTATGATGCACAGGAGTGACCAACATCCTGTGTGATGGCTTTGTGAGTGTGAATCTTAAGCTTTTGTCAGAACATTTCAGTTTATGAATATCATTTATAGTCAAATTACTTGATTTTGAAATAAGCATATTGAAAATCCTTTATGTTTATCATGATTGGCTTAATAAAATGTATTATTTCTTCACAGTAAATAATTTTCTGTCAGTCAAGAAAGTATAACACCCCCGATGGCCCACATAAAACTGACACAAAGACTCTCTTAGGCAAGTCTTTCTCACAGCTTTTGACACAGTAAGCAGGACTTTTACCTCCAGAAATGTCAAAATTTTTTTGTTTGTTTGTTTTTGTTTTTGTTTTTCGAGACAGGGTTTCTGTGTGTAGCCCTGGCTGTCCTGGAACTCACTTTGTAGATCAGGCTGGCCTTGAACTCAGAAATATGCCTGCCTCTGCCTCTGCCACTCAAGTGCTGGAATTAAAGGCATGTGCCAACATGCCCAGCTCAGAAATGTCAATTTTTAATCAGATTCTAATCTTGTATTTGTCATCAGCTTGTTCCCTTTATCAATGTATGATGGATGCATCTTTCATGTCTGAAGGCATACATGCATTAGGTCTAGATGACCATCCAAAGGTAGCAATTATCCTTACTGTGTGGAGAGGTGGACATGTATATGTTTTACATTAAACAGTTTTATTCACTTAAAGTCACTCTGCATTCCACATGGTAAGAGCTGCTACAAAAGTAGAAAGCTGTACTCATTCTCCTAAATTTGTAGAGATCCTTTGTTTTGTATTGAGGTAGATTTGGTTCATTGTGGAGGGTGAAGAGGGGAGACTGTGAACTGTAGCTAGCCTGAGCCATCCTTCTCTACCCTGCCTTTTAAAACTGGTTTGGCCACCAGCACAGACCATTGGCTTTACATCAGTCAGATCATGTCAACCACCTCTTTGGAAATTCCATATTAAAGGCAAATTATTCTATCTTTGTAAAAGTTTGATGCTAAAGGAATAAAACTCTTTTGTGCGGTCTTCTATATGGACTTTTTAGTTACACCACTCTGTGGCTCATGCTAGTTAATAATTTTAAGTTTGTAAAATGGAGGTTATCTGTGAGATACACTCTTACCATGTACTTTGAAAGTGGAATTTACTTGAATCTACGTTTTGTAATTTAGATAATAATTATTTGTATCCAAACCAAATTTGAACAACTCTTTCCTAATACATGTGAGATCCAAGTCTTTACCATAAAGGGAGGGAGGTGTGAATGTAGATAATAAGCAGAGTAGAAATAGTGATCTTATGTGAGCTGCAGATGCCATCTGATCATGTCCTCTAACTAATTGGATCTCTCAGAAGTCTGCTAGCATTCTAACTAGAGGTCTATCCTGAGATTATTTTTAAAGCACATTTCTTTTAGAAATGAGTTGCTAAATAAGAGAGAGGAAAGTGGTAACGGGGAAGGTTGGTGTGGAGAACTGCTGCTGCAGTTCTCTCTTCATCTTTCTTCTGAATATAGTTACAACCCACTGCCCGGGTCAGCTAATGTATGCAGGGCCCTTTCACGACTGTATCCCTTCCCAGTCAACTCCATCATGGTTTTAGTGAATGTATGTGGAACAAAGCAGCTGAGTTCCAATATCAAATCCAGAGTGAAAGTTGCCAATCCTCCAAATATTTTTAATAAATTATTAATCTCAAGACCAGGCTAAGTTGCTATTTCAGGTCCGAAACTAACTTTTTAAAAGTGATATCTCTTACTAAGATGTCATATTATAACATACTAGAATACTATTTATTCTTTGTTGGAGTCATTTATTCCACTCAAGTATAAGCCCTGAAAAGGAGATGTGTTCATCTATTTTTACTCTAAGAATATAAACATGTCTGTTACATTCTAGTCAGTAAATGAATTCAGAAGCCAATATGCCTACATGCTCAAATTTCTTCTGTAAATGATGAATAATATTGATAAATGAAAATTAAAAATCTGCAATAGAGCTTAAGTACTGCATAGTAAATCATTCTGTTACTAACTCTGTGTTCCAATGACATTTTCTAGATAAAAAAAAAAGCCATTCCCATATTTGAAAATATTTTGTGCCTTTGCATCTATGTAAGCAAATGTGCATTTGAAGGAAAGTTCACAATTCATTCACATATAATTCCCTTTTGGAATCAAAGTTCTCTTTTCAAAAATAGTTTATATAAAATCCTCTTTCCTGCCAGACTACATACATTGCACATGTTTGTTACAATTAAAGTAGAGGAGTAGTAGATAGTTTTAAAAGACACCTTCGTTCACCTAGATTTGTCAGTGTGCATTATGGAGCTGGTCATCATGCAGGAGAGAACGATGAGGATGGCATTAGCTGATGTGACTGACATGCACCCAACATGGCCATTAATATAGGTTGGCAGTGACCTTGGCAGCATCGCAAAGAGTCTTCTTGGTGGGGCGGGGAGATGAACTATGTTTGAATGATACTTCTCCTGTGTTGAAGGCGAAGTGGGTGCTCTTAAGAGCTTTACTACTTAATTGTCTTCTTTAGTTCTAACACAAATATTTATGGTTATCCTCATACTCATTTCCTATTTCCTTTTGCCCTCTCAAATAACCTCTTCTGGTGGGCAACTGCCATTTGTATTCGATAACACTTTCAGAAAGAATCAAGGCTAATTTTATTTTTATTATCATTATGTATATGCAGTCAAATACTACTATGCCCATCAGAATCAAAGTTCTAAAGATCAGGAAGCACACATGCAGTGGACATAGACTCATAATTTGATATAATAAAGCAGTTATTAAAAATTTAGTTTTTACATAATAAAAATTCTCAACAGTAAGGACTGGGAAGATGGATCCCCAGTGAGGCGCTAGCTTCACAATCCTGAGGACCTAAGTTTGAGCCTTAGCACACATGTAAACTCACTCTGGTTTGAAAACCCAATCCTGGGATACAAATGCAGACAGACAGACAGATCTTGGGTATGCTGGACAATCAGGGTGGGCTCGAGGCCAGCAGAACTCCTTTTTCAAAACTGATGGAAATTTTTCTGACAATAATACATGCATACACATTCTACCTGAATACAGATAGGTACACATTCACATACATCATGACAACATAATCACTACTGGATTTAAATGATACAAAATGTATTTTCCCACAACTGAGATAATTAAAATAAAATATATAAATTCATCAGTGCATAGTTTCTGTATCAGATGAATTTATCACATAGACAGAGAACTGTGATGCATAAAATAGTAAGCAATGACATTGTCCTCATTTTAAATCATCTATAATATACAGCTTAGTAAAAGGTCACTACTGAAAGACCTATATTTTAAGGTTGATTTAAGTAAACAGACTTTGAGCAGGTTATTGTTTCTTGCATATAATTGTTTGTGAATCATATTTCTGTCAGGAAAAATCAGTGACTATGAAGGGAGAATATTTCCCGCTAGTGAGGTTCCATTTAAATATGACTTCTTCCTGAGTTATAGTGGTCTTCTGGTACTTTGAACCAGCTGTTGACAATAACACTTACAGGTGTTACTGCACTGGAGAATAAGATAATTGTTCATTCCAATCTTTGGCATGCTTTCCAAATTAATCAATTGGCACAATTAAAGCAGAGTTACTAGTCATAGATGTATTTTAGTATTTCATGTATCAGAGTGATGCTTCCAATTTGTGGGTCATTTCAGGTGCACCATCTGAATTCTTTTCATACAGAGTTCTCTCAAGCGTTATTTAAGACAAAGGAAGAAATGTATGAATGGATGTAGCACTTGGTTATCACCCTCTGTGAAGCTGGTCTGTATATGCAGTTTCTTGATTATGCTTAAATTGCTATGAAATACACTGAAAGTTGGAGGTATTTTATACCTGGATTTTACTGCAAGTGAGTAATGATTAAAAGTCTGTAACACTAGCTGGAGTGAAGGTGCATGGCTGTAATCCTAGCACTCAGAAGGCAAAGGCAGGAGGAGGCCAGCTTGGTTTGCACAATGATGCTAAGGCTAGCCTGAACTACAAAGCATGACCCTGCCCTAAAAAACAAAAGCCTGGGAGTCGACTCCACACCTATAACACTTAAAATCAGAACCCCAGGAAAGAAGAAGCCCTGAAGAGCTCATATTGTGTTAAGGTATTCCATTTAAACCATAGAAAAAGCTGCATTTCCTTGGGATTTTGTGTGTGTGTGTGTGTGTGTGTGTGTGTGTGTGTGTGTGTGTGTGTTTTCTATTTAAAATACAAATAAGACAGGAGTTGAATCTTGTATTTCAAAAATACATCAAAAAGAAACTAAATAGAAATCCCTCATAAATTGCAAGTCAAGCTTCTAGTTTTCCTTTCAGATAGAAACGCAGATTGTAGATTTACTTGAATTTTATACCCTTCACTTTTACCTGACAAGGACCTTTGACACATAACTTTTACCTGACAAGTACCACATTGTGTAAATTTCTCTTCAGAACAATACACATCTTTATAACTTGTGGCAGCACAGCAGACAAGAACTGAGAGCCTTGGGGTCAGCCTCTGCTACCTCAAGAGGCAGATTTTAGTGTTCCTTTTGAAAAGTTGGACAGGTTGTATATATTTCTCTTTGCTTCTATTTCCTGCACAAAAATATGCTAAATAGAATGCAATGACAGTATGGATTTACCCAGATATCATATCTAATAGAAAAAATAAAAAGAGTTTCCCAAGTACATGCTCATACAGTGTGAATACTACAACCATGATGAGGAATAACTATTTCACAGAAATAAACTATCAAGCACAGATTAGGGGCAGAGGGATGCCAAATTTTATTTCATGACATCTTTACTTAGAAACATATATATTACCTAGTTAATATCTAATAATTGGTAATAGAGAAATGGAGTCTTAGAAAAACATTAGATTTTCAAACTGAATATCAGAATTATGAAAATCACAGCTTTATTGAAATTGCATAACATAAATTTCTACCTGATAATTGATTTTTTTTTGCAGCATGTCAACAGAATTCATGAAATAGACTTTACTTTCTACTAGCTTGATTCTAAAATATAGGATTTTTCTTGGGAAAGAGGGGGTTTTTATAGAAGTTAGATTGTATATACATATGTTGTATTTGAAAAGGGAGTGAACCTGTTTGTGTTTGGCTGTGTGAGCACAGAATAAACTTAAAGATTTAGGAAACTGAGAATGGCCAATGGAACAAGAAACCCGAGTGGGAATTCTGTTCATGTTGTATACAGAGACTGGGGAGGGGAAGGGGAGAAAAGGAACAAACCGGCGAAATTTCACTAAATATTGCATACAAATTTTAATGAGTTGAGGTCAGAGATACATGAGGTGGACAGTATTTCAACCCCTGTAGGTAGGGAGCTTATGAAATTCTGGTATGCTCTGTCTCCATCACCCTTCCCGAGGCAGGACAGGCGAAGGACATTGTGCTGTACGTAAGCATCGTCAGTGTGTACTCGGGTCTAGACACTTCACTGTAAGTCTACACACCAATAATGTCAAGAACTTTTCTGGAAAAGGAAAAGAATATTTAATAATGCAAGAAATTTTTTGATTTAACTCCATACCATTCACTCCCTTAAGGAGACTAAAAATGTTGTCACTTTGATTCCATACAGTTCATACCTGTACATTCTTCCATGTATGTAGCCACAAGAAATGAGGGCATTTCACAGATTTAAAGGGGTGAAAAATAAGTCAACTACTTATTACTTACTTATTGGATTCAATTGAGATCTTAACTTGGAATATCACCTTTTCTGAAATGATTGCTATTATTTAGACTTCCATACATAACATGAAAATTTTACTAGACATCTGACATTCTGACAAGCACCTTGCTACACAGTTGTTTTCTGTTTTATTTCACTGTTTTATCCTCCAGAGAATTTTCCCAACCTATTTAATGAAAACTGAAATTGTGAGAAAGAAATCATCACTGTTTCCAAATTCTTTATTTACTGTAATTTTACTGCTTATTCTGTATTCGCAAATTCTCAAGAAAGAATTTTCTCATTGTGTATCTTTACTTTATTTCTTATATGATTGATGTCTGAAATTGCAATCCACTGTCTTTTATTCTATGATAGTCATTGATCGCTAGTTCTCATCTGAATGTAATAGAAATATCTAAATACTACTGTCACAGATCACTCATCTACTCAGCATCAAGAAACATGATATCACATCACCTTTTTCAGGAATTAGTTTTTCTCTCCTTCAATGAATTTGAGACAAAAATTTTCAATAACAAGGTTTTGATTCTTGTTGTTTTGTTTTGTTTTTATCAAATCTGGTGATTGACCAAGGATTCATAATATTTTGGATTCCAAATAAAAGCACCAATTAAACATCTGAAGAATTTAGCCACAGAAAAGATGTATTTTAGCAGAAGAGATGTCATACAATTCAGGAATATTAGAAGAACCACTTAGAAAAGTTAGTGTGGCACATAAAGGAAGGCACAAGAGAGCAGGGGACACTCCGTTTCTATCAGAAGCATTACAGAGAAGCAAGCTGTTGTGCTGACAGAGATGAATATGGATGGAGAGTGGAAGTAAAAAGAATTGCAAGAAAGGCAAGAATTAAAATGGAAGGAAAATGAATATTTTAAGAAATGGTAAATGATTGAACTCAGGTAAAGAGAAGGGAAATGGAGATACGTACATATAGACATATGCACTTTGCATGTGTGTGTATGTTTGTGTGCATGCATGTGTGTATGCCTACTTTCACCCCAAGTACTGGCAATACATAGTGTTCCCTCCTCTAACACGGTTGGGAGGACAAGCATTAGCAGCACAGAGACTATGTGAATTAATTATATGAGAGCAGAAACCTTTGCTGAGTCGGTTGTCAGATATCACACTGAACAATCCCTGGAACAGCTATTATTTTTAAAATTATCACTGAATTAAGGAATGAGTAAATGTTGCTTTGGTTTAATATTTTACCTTTATTGATTAGTGATATGAACTTGTGTCTGTGGCCACATGAAATCCCACATAAGTGTGAGAAGTGTTCAGAAGCAAGTGACATTAAGAAATGAAATCTCACAGAACTCCTTCACCCCAAACATGTTTACTTAAGGTTATTTTATTGCTGGAGTTTTTGCTATTAGGCCTCTTACAAGTCCACAAGCTACAGGCTTAAGAATTTTTTAAATAAAATCTAGTATGCAACTAACATAGCATAGTATATCTTATTTTTTGTCACAACATTGAGAGATGACACTGGGAACTACATTCATTAACTCTCTTCTTTCCAGTCCTAAATCCAGTCTATGTGATATCCATCCTATGGCACTCACTGCATAAACACCAATCAATTCAGCATTGTTTAGTAATAATAACTGACCAGAGGGAAAATTTTCTCCTTAATAATAAAGTATAGAGAAAAGTTAATAGATATAATCTCAGTTCTTCAAGATTCTTAATTTTGTCTGGGATGGCAAACTCATCCATCAGTGTGGAAGATACCCTCCCAAACACACAAATTTTAATGGGAGCTACAGAAATAGTGAAATCAGAACTTTCAGGGGTAACGTTGAATGGCTAAAGAATCCTGTACAATTAGAGTGTTTGGAAAGATAGGATAAGAGAAGCTGGGTGGCAGAAGAAAAGATGCAAACTTAAAAGAGGTGAGACAATAAATTGGTGCTTTGAGCTTGTGTACGTGTGAGTTTGGGGAGAGTCGAGTCTGTTGCTGTGTAGCCTCAGACTTAATGCCTCCACCCCCATGAAACGCTGGAATTACAAGCATGCACCACCACACCCAGGTTAGACTTTTATTCTTTATGACTATGTATATTTTTGGATTCTAGAGCTAAAAGCAAGAATATAATTTGAAACGAAGAGCTTTGACAATGAGGAAAAAAAACCTCAAGTAAGAAACAATTAAAAGAATACATGAAATTCAATCCAGACTTCAAGTTTAGGGAAGGAGGACCTGTCTGCCAAGTGTTGTGGTGCAGGGAGCAGGAAAGAAGAGCAAAGTCAAGGTATTCTGTGAGGGATTAACTGAGGGAAGGAATGTCCTGGGTCAGAGCTGTGAAATATCAAAATAGTTTACTGAGGAAGCTGTGGTGTTCCTTTTCCGGAAGCCCTTAAAATAGGAGAGGCAAAATCCTTGTGAAATAATTTCTCCATGGTATTATCTAAAGGTGGGAATGATGATATGACTGAGACCAGCCACTGCCAATATTGACCCAGAATGACAATGCTCACCTGAGCTGAATAGAAATACAGATCTGTGCATTCCCATTATAAAGAAAAGACACCCCTTCTTATTTTAATCTTTTCTTGCTTGATAAATTATTCTTTTATGTAAAGATAAATTTTAAGACAAAAGAAATGCTAAGATTGTGTTGAAATTCTCCCTAGTGATTTAGGAAATCCTGATATCAACTAAGTTTTACAAAGGAATTCCTAAGTGTTACCATATTTATTGTTTCTCTAGTTTATAGCATAAAAAGATAAACTCTTTGTATAATCTTGAATTTTAGAGTCCTCAGGGATATGACCAATTAACTACTATGTCAACTAGTTGTTTAATCACAGTGTCCATTTTCCTTGTGTCTAGGGTTAGTCAATGTTTCCCCACCTGAAACACCTTTTTCTCTAAATACACCCATAGACCAGGTATACTGATACAGATATTATTGCAGTTTCTTTTACTTTGAAGACAGTTATTGCCACCCGGGCCATTCTTTCCGACCTAAAAATAGAGATTTCTTGTTCACCAAACGCTCTCTTAGACTGCATGGAATAAACAGATGAGCATTTTGATCTTTTGAGTGACATTTTTACATTAAATTCAGTCTTGAATATAATATACTAGTACCACCTATGGAGTTTTTAAATGGCTCTGACCTACTGTTGTCTTTAGTATCATATGTAAATATATGAATGAATATGTATATGTTTATTCTATTACCACGTGTAGTGATCTGCCTGTGAAAATAGTCTGATACATGCTGAAAAATACAAAATCTTATTGCCTCCTTCTCTACAGTCCCTGATAACACAAAACTACATAATATACCATCTGCAATGAACTTGTATAAAGCACCAAAGTATGTGAAATTCACTAACATTTACTATATGTATACCTCAACACTTGAAAGGCAGAGACAGGCTTGGTCTACATAGTGAGTTACAGGACAGCAGAGCAGCCAGGGATACACAGAGAAACCCTGACATGATATATATGTATGCCATATATATTCCGTATGCTGTTTTCAGCTAATGTTTCTGTTAGGTATATGTATTATAAAGCCATAAAATTACCTCTAAAATAAAGTTAGTGTAAAAGTGCTAGAAAAAAAAATAAGACTCTGAGCACTGAAACACACAGAATCCCAAAGAAAATGACAAATGTATGAACTCTGAGGTAACAACTTGCAAATAAGAGAGTATTATAGCTTGTATCCAACAGTGACTGGAAGAGATGAAGGTAAGAAAACAGAGATTTGTCCAGAAATTAAAACTTACTGTCAGGCTTCTTCAAACCAACCTCAGAGGTTACACCGCTTTTGGCTTTGTACCACTTAGGAACTTGAAAGTCACCTTAGAAACAGAACTTAGCTTGGCTTGTGTGCCTGTAAATGATACTTGATGTTGCTGCCTGGCTGACAGTCCTGCAGCTAGTGGGAAGCAGAAGCCTTGTGAGCTCTGATAGTTCTGTCTTCCTGCACTTCTACTGCTTTGCCTGCAGGTCTTTGGGCTTCAGGGACAAATCACGTTCTTTGATTGCTAAGTATCTATTCATACTTCTGGCTTAAATAAGCAGCTATTTCCTATACCTATCTCAAACATGTGGGTTTTTTTTTTTTTTTTTTTTTTTTTTTGTAAAACTAGAAGAGTCCACAGCTCTTTCTGCATTTCTTCACTGTGATAAATACTACTATGCTATCCTTGAACTGAGTATCAGTTTGTGAGCTCTCAGAGGCAATGCGTTTGCCTCTTTGTGTAGAGATACTGTTATCAGGGGATCACCCAGATACATTGGAAATTGCTCCATACTCTGAGATTCAGGACATAGAAATTAGATAGGTCATCTTTGGAATCTACTCCGGAAAGTGTGTGTAAAGAGATCTCCAGGGACAGTCATGACTTTGCCTATACTTCTGAAGATTTTCTTTTAAATTCCAGATTAGAAAGAATCAGGCTGAAGCAACAGCTCCATTTAGTAATTTCTGATCTCTACTAACAGAACTTTATCTATAGGGGGAAGTACTGTAATACTTTCCATTTAGTATTATCTGCCAAGGATGACTTGATCTATCCTTGAAAACAGCCCAGGACAGAATGTGTAGACATGCAGAGATAAGGAGCCTCTTGCCAGGCCTTGGGCTCCGGGAGCTGTCTCAGCTCAGCTCTGGCCAGGCGCCTTTCCTCTGCAGTGCACTTACCTTACCCTGCCTGGATATTATAGAGGAAGCATTTAGCTTGTCTGAGGACACCTCTATTCCTAGTTCTTTGACAGTTTAACTTGCCATATCCCCTCAGTTTTATGTGCAAAAGAATATAAAGAAAGGTGATGAAATGAGAAAACCTGGAGTGGAGTTGCTACAGTGGAGAAGGAATTCCTTTTGCAGAAACTCCTTGTTTAGTCTGCAGTCGTAACTAGGTTTTGGAGGGCGATGTAGGTATAGCATAAAGGGCATCTTAGTACATAGAGAAGAGAGGAGAAAATGCAATGTAAAATATTGGTTAGCAGTAAGGATACAGTTAAATGTTTTAGGATTTTAAAATCAGTTATTTCATGATGTGCGGAAGAAAAAACAGAGTTCTGTCTCTTAAATACTTCTAAGCTTGTGGTTCTTCTTTAGAACCCTTGACTTTATAAAGAAATATTAATTTAGGCTACATGGCAAATCGTATAACTTACTTTGAAACTCATTGTGTTAATGAGATAAAATAAAGAAGAAAGTGGCTTATTATAAAGGATCTAGTTTGTACAACTACTTCTAAAAATTGAGAAAAAGGGAACAGTAAAAAATGTATACTTTACTTTGTTTGACACTACACTGTAAAGGAAAATTTTATCTCCATCCCTTAAAATTATATAGTTCTTTTTGTGTCATCTCTGTGTCACAATTTTTTAAATTAAAGTGAATCATGTTTCTTTTACTCTAACTTCATACTTATAAAGACATAATTTTTCAATTTGTTTTTTCCTATAAAATGCATTGATTTAAAAAGTAGTGGATAATTCAATTTGTCTTTTCATTTTCAGTTGGAAATTAATCTTCTTGGCTTTAGGCTATATAACACCTCTCATTAGATGGACTACACATAGATACATGAGCATTTCAAATGCAGGAAACACTGAGATTTTCAGATATTACTGAGATTGCAGTCAGAATTGCTGATTGTATCATATTAGCTCTTTTGAGAGAGAGAATGAAGCAACTGAGCAAATGACTGAGTCACACCAGTGATGTATAAGAGTATGTATACACAAAGAGAAACTGGTCTTTATACAATACTAGGATTTGAATTTGTAGTAATCTTGAGTATATTGTCAGGCAGTCATGGTGCTATCCACACTTATAACTGAAAAATGAATGATGCTCCCAGGAACAATTTCAACCAGTTGAGAGTATTTTCACAAAATAACTGTATATTGAAGAAAGATGTATCATTAAATTCAATTGGTGCCAATTTAGAGGCCTTTGACTTCACATTGTTTTGTCAAAGCTTTAAAAGTTTTTTATAGATTATATACCATTATGATAAAAAAGAAGTTTAAGCAACAAATTCATTAAATTTAATTTATTCACGTGAATTTTTTACAAATGAGCATATCTGTATTTTATGTAATAGAACAACTGCATTATTATTTCCACTTTTCAGATGAGAATATCAAAGGTTAGGATACTGTAATTTGAGTTTGCCAAACTCAGGACTGTGACAGGAGAGGATAGGAGTGTTCGTTGTCATAACACGTCTCTACTAAGGTGGTTTACATCTTCCTGGTGTCTTCTAAAGTAACACTGCCCTATTAGGCTGTTAAGTAAATGCCCACCTCCTTGCTTCTGTAACAACTCACCCCTGGCCTGCTGTTCTATAGCATTTTCTCCATAGAGATTCACTACCTAAATCATCAGTGTTTGAGCTCCTGCATTGACACTTGTTGCAGGGGTGTATAAGCTTCTCTGTTGCATTCCCAATGATGTCTCTGGCATTGAGCTATCATGATCTCTCTCTCTCTCTCTCTCTCTCTCTCTCTCTCTCTCTCTCTCTCACTCACTAACAAACAGACATTTTTCTATATTTTTAAGAGCCATGAGTTTGGCCCATGGTATGCCTTGCATAATGACAATTAAGCTAGAATTTAATTTTTTTATGCAATCCAAGCTCAAGCCTCATTTAAAATGTGCTCTCAGAGTGTACCAAATGTGTGAGTGACAGTGATGAGCCTTCTCCAGATCTGTGGCTGAGAGCTGGAACCCCTTCCTCCTGGAAGAGGCCTGCTGCACCTTAATCTCCTTTCTGAAGTTTGCTGCCGCCCTTGCTGCTCCCCCTATCCCCGACAAGCATTCGGTAGTGCTAAATCTGTGTGCTACACAGCCCTGGCATGTTTTGCAGTGCGGAGAGTCTGGTTGTCCTGGAGTCTTCCACAGATAAAGGAAGGATACAGTTGGGAGAGGAATGCACTGACTACAAAGTGCATCCTGAAGGCCATTTAGCTCACAATGAAGGTCTGTGTTTTAAAATAGCTCTATAACAAAGTAACTACAGAGTGCTGGCAAGGGCTCCAACTATTTATAGAACTAAGTAAGGCGTGGTAAATACCGCCACGGTACCCAGTTCTCCCTTGCCACAACCCCAAACTTATAAGAAGCACTGTAATTATATTTTTCTACTTGGGGGAAAAAAATATCATAGTAGCCATTATCAGTTTAACCATACGGAAGCTTGGGCTGAGATTTCTTCTTTAAATGCATAGTTTTGAGTTTCAACAGCTGTGCTGGGTCTTTAATCATATATTATCTTTATGAAGCCTTTTTCTAACATATGTTAATTGGCTGTTTTCTGTGACAAATTATGAGCTCTTACTTTGATGAGGTTCAATTGCAATCATGTTGGCGTCGAGTACGTCAAGTTGCCACCCCTGCTGGGTCCTCAAACCACTACAAACATGCGCACGTCACTGCAGTGCTGAGTAATGGCAGGATTGGAGCTGGTTGATTTTGCGACAGATTTTTTTTTTTCCACAGGATATTTTCAGCTTCTTTGTACTAAATCTGTTGCAGGGTTTGCCCTTTTTAGCAGACACATGCTCTAAAATTAACATCAAATCTTATTGGAGATTACTATAATACAGTGAGGAATATTTCATAATACAACATCCCAGCGTCTGCTTTGCTTTACTGAGATTTCAGGACATTTCTTCCACATTTTAAGTCAGTCAGTTGTAAATCTGACTAGTACTTTCTACGCGAAGAGCATGTTGCAGCAGACATTTTGAATGTTCCTCTTTGAGGGAAGTGAGTTATCTGAGAGGATGATAAGGTAGAGAGTCTGCTGTTATAAAGACATTGTAAGTAAGTGATTCTCTAGGTGTTGACAAATACGTTGGAATGTTAGAAATTCTGTTGTTCATTATATTCTTTTTCCTCTTCAATATTACATTATCAGTCAGGTAATGAAAACAAGACATGTTCATCGAGGTTAACATCCTAGAAGATGCATAACAGCCTTTTCAGCTCTCTGTCCTACTGTCAATGTTTAATGTATGATTCAGATGAACAGAAATGTTCTACTCCATCTGCTCTGAGAGCTGTGACAGATAGCTTGTATCAAATACCAACAGATGATCAGTAAGAGCTATAATTAGAACAGATACAAAAACGCAGTGTGTTTGTGTATAATCATGGGAAATTAGTCAAGGTAATTGATTAAGGTCTTCAGTGCCTGCTTCAAACATCAGTAGTATTGGGATTCATTTAAGTGTTTTCTGCCTCAACATGTCATGTAAAGGGCTCTAGATAAACTGCAGTTCTTCAAACCAAAGCCAGAGGTCGATTTCCATGTAGGCATCAGGAGTTTAGATAAGATGAGCCAGATGTTAACAGAGCCAAATGTGACTAGGCACTGCTCTCCTCGGGAGGCTGTTTTTAATCAGCTATTTCCCTGGGGTAATACACAGCCAATGAGCTCTAAATCCTGAGGCTACCTGCTACTGCCTGGGAACATCAGTACAAGGCTTACAATGAGCATATGTGAAAAAAATTAGAGAAGAAATTAAGGGTAGGGGAGGTTAACTTCAGAAGTGACTGCTATTGCTTAAAAAAAAAAAAAAGACAGAAGTAAAATTTGCTACTTTTAAATGCTTTTAAATGATTAAAAAGAGTCAGTCCCAACTTCCAAATACAGATGCAAGTGAAAAGCTATAATTGGTTAATATTAGTTAGACTTGTATAAAGGTGAGTATTATTTTGAGAATGTGAGTGGAGCGTCATCTTCAGCACAAGTAAGTAATCTCATAATGTCTGTGTCATTAGCGCTCTCACACTAAGGGAGGTTGGGTTTGCAAGCCCTGTGTGGTCCTGCAACAGTAGGACTGCAAAGTCAATCCACACACTCCATCTTGAGCCAACTTACACTTGGAAATTTAGTTCCACTTGATAAGACATATACTTAATTGGCTTTAAGAAAATAAACCAAGGTAAAGAACAATGTGTAAATGAAACAGAGCTTGGCTGTTAGGAAGCCCGTGAGCCATGTGGCTTAATTGGGGCCAGTTGGGATCATTTAATGATTGCTGTCAGAAGATCAGATTTAATAGAAGACCACAGTGGGGTACAGTTAAACAAATTGTCATCGGGCACTTCAGATGAGCCAGACCTTAATTAAGTTGATTAGAACGCTGTAAAGGAGATGAAGAGACAGAGGAAAATTGATGAATCACTAAATTCCACATTGAGCAATATATAATATTACCACAAATATCATCTATATTTTACAGGACCTTTATGGAAGTTTGAAAAGCATACATATTAGCCTGTAAACCTTAACAATTGTCTAAGGTTTAATTACAAATTAAAATTAGGTGACATTCAGTTTAAATACTGGATGATTTACCAAGTACTTAATAAACAACAAGAACATGCACTGAAAAATAGTGTGACTTCCCTTTGTAAGGTCATCTTTAAGTGTTGAACGATTTGAGAAAGTAAGTAACAGAAATAGCAAATTATTTTAAGGACATAATTTTAATTATTTAATGTAAGGGAATATGATCTTAGACTATCTTGTTAACCACTCCTGTCTGTTATTTACTGATGAGCTTACTCAGGTGTCTTAAAATGCACTCACTGTTTCATCTGCATCTTCTAAAAGACAAACTTGTGTTCTTCCACATGCTACACACACACACACACACACACACACACACGAATACCAATAAATCTGAAAAATGTGTCTAACACATACAAGCTCACAAGAAGAAAACATTCATAGAGTATTTCCGTTTTAAGCATTAAATATACTATGCAAAAGACTGAGAAAAATAATTTTTAAAAGAACATAATACGCTTTGGAATTTTATTTTTACCCTAATAAGACAAAACTGTATGTTAGCAATGTGTGCCACTTTGAGCTGACCTCACTTTGGAAGCTGACAAATCAGCCTCGCGGCCTGTAAAGCATGGTGTTTCACTTGCTTTGTTCAGTAACAGCAGCAAACACTCCAACTGCATGTGCTTATCCGTGGTTACAGCTGGAACACAGAACCTAACGTGTGATGATCCATAGTAGCTCTCGCTTTGTGCTAAATACAAACCAGCTTTACCTTCGTGGGAAATCTTACACAGCCCTAACTGGCCCCAGCAAACGTGTGGCGGCAAGGGCTGGGTGTGGTTATAAGAACAAAGACACGATAGAAGCCTGCATCATCTATATAGCCTGATATAGAAATCCTGAAATCTGTCGTGCCATTGAGGAGTATGAGGCTTTTGACACATTTAGACCATTTGGAGTTTATATTGGCTTGAAGAATGCAGGATGCCGTTTTAACTACAGTGGGGGAAAATGTCCAAGGCAGACTATGACATGGGTAACTGTGACAGGGAATCTGTGATTCCTTATGTTTGTCAAATTGTTTGTAATGCTGTGCAGTTGTCTGGAGGTATGTTGCTCCTAAATTCTAGAGTTGTGTAAATACAGTGATTTATTTAAAAGATAGTGGCAGGTTAAGCCCACTTATTAAATTAATTGCAGGGGTTTTCAAAATGAGCTCCATTTTAGCCTTATTATATTTCTGACATAAATTTCATCTCCTTTTGTCCTTGGGGAAAGATACTAAAGTAGGACTAGAAACACTCACATAGAGTTTCGAGCAGTTGTGGTCACTGGGAAATTGATGTATTTCCCTAGTCATTTCTTCTCTTGCAGCCTGAAGCTCTTCTCTGGCTGGAACTTATGAGAAAGTCCTTAATTTGTATGACATGTTCCTTCATCTAATGCTTATTTTTAACAATGTAAGTGAGGTCTCCATGTTGTCTATATAGCGATGACATTGTTAATAACTTTACTCTATAACGTATACATGAAAGCCAACATACAAGTATAGGCAATCCACATTCTTGGCACCACCATATACAGTACCATTCCTGTAGTGCCATATGTAATGAGGCTATAACCATCTGTCTTTCAAATGCAAACATGTTTCCAGTTTCAGGTAGAAAACCAAAAGTCTAAGTGAGAGGTTTGATCATCAGGCTGCAGTTACCTGAAGTACCCGTTTCTTAATGCACAAGACTCATTCAGCTTTCACTTCTGTGTGAATTATTTTTATTCTACCAACAAGATACTGTATACCATGATAAAGGATTAACCAAGGTTACCAACTTGTTTCTGTATAAGCAAAATATGAGAAAAAAGTCCTTAGTACTAATTATTAAAAAATAACTAGTAAATACCTCAGATGAGATATACAAGCCTTGACAAAAAGTGTTCAGTTAACCAACTGGTAATTAGTCCCACTGTTTACCTGATGCCAGGATAGATCCTGACACTAGAGACATTTGATTCCCCCCACCCCTTTATAGGTGAGTTCTATAAAGGAGAGGGACTTAGAGCTTTGAGAATTGACTAGGGGAAGTGCTTCCTTAGGAAACTGCAACTGAGACAGAAGGAAGAAGTTGAGCACACAGAAGGGAGAAAACATTCCAGACAGAAGGAATTGCATATGCAAATGCCCTGTGGTAGGAAGAAGGACAATGGAGTAAGAATTTTTTAAGCAATTCTATTTGCTTTTTGCCTGTATAACATTGTGGTACTGAGACTTCAAGGTGATTCAGGATCCATCATATTGATACTCAATTCAGTCAATTGGGAAATGCTCTTCCCAATGGTATTTATCTAGAGAAGGGGAATAGCCCTTTTATGTTCTCAAGATGAGCTTCAGCTATGTGGCTTGGAAGTTGACTGCACTCTATTCTGTAAAAATATATGATAAACTTAGAGAAAAATGCAGTGATTTTCAAGACCAGAAAACTATTTCTCATCACACAAGCAAGCACTGCTAAGAATAATAATTGGGTTATTTCATTTGAAGCTCTTAAGGGAAAATAGGTATGTTCTGCTAGTTCTTTTTAACCAAAGCATAATTGCACGCCTCATATGTCTTTCAAACAAACCATAAAGTAGAAAGTTTAATGCATCTAAATGCAAGTAATGAGCGAAGCTTTCCCTTGAAAAGGTAGTGAATAGCTGAATCGCTTGACTCGGTGACAAACACAGGCATTCAGAGACAGGGCATATATCACTTTGGCCTTTGGCTGTACATGGGACTTTTCATTTATTTAATAATACTATTTCTTGGGTGATACAGTGTACCTAATTTGCAGCCTTGAGTTTAACAAAACAAGGTTTTCTGAGGATGCTCATGATGATGCAAGAATGAGCCAGAGGAAACATTATTTGCCAATCCAGATAAGAGAAATAATTCTCTCCTTGCAGATTGGCATTACACATTCTAATGCTTAAACCTCTTTGGGCTGTTTTTATTTAAGTGACTGCTCTGTGCTCATTGAAACAAAATACATGCCTCGCAAAGGTAATTTTAGCAGCAGAGAATTAATTTCTTCCCACATCTTTTAATGTGGCATGGTAGTCTCAATCTACGATCAAAACATGTAACTGAAGGTTATGTTTAATTTCTAAATCAAAGTGTTGTGGGAAGACGATTGAAATTTGTGGATGACTCAGACCTAGTTGCTATGTGGTTTTCTTCCTACAGAAACTTTAGGGTAGACTTCCATTACCATGTGAGAGGAGCCAAGCCTCGGTGACGAGATGAAAATAGTTTCACCATCGACTCAAAGTTTTCATTAGTTACTTTGATTTATAATTGAAATTTTAAGGAGCCCCAAGGGCCCTGATAACAAGAATTATTTCCTCACTACTTAATCTTTCCTTTGCAGTGTGAGATGAAATATGTAATCGATGTATATTACTAATAAACATTTGTTTACTGCTGTCAGGATTAAATTCTCTTCCAGAAGTTATAATTCATTTGTTTTCTTTGTACAGAAATCTTCATTTGCTTCAAAAAGTAAATTCAAAATATGTGGTGCCATTTTCTGGATAATGTAATTTTTGGTAAGGCATGGTAGATGATAAGGGAACGGTGTCTGCTGCTTCACCCAAGTCCATTTCAGTCTGTTTGATTTCTCATATTTATACCTTAAGGTGATCATGACAAACTATTAACCCAGAACCAGAATGGCCTTTTCTCAGGTGTTTGGAAGACAGAAATGAGAAATTGTGTGCCTCCCATCTGCCTTTTCCCTCACTGCCCTTTATCTGAACCAGCACTCCAGGGCCTGTGTGTGGGGTGTGCTGCCGAGCACACTCAGCCTGCTCTGCTCAGAGGAGGAAGTGGAGAGTTTTGGTTCCCATTTTACACTTGTGGAGCAGTTTAGGGAAGGAAGCACCTTTACACCTTTTATTGTTCGCGGTTGCTGACATCATATCCTTCCCTGGCCAGTCTGTGCGTGTTTCCTGCCATTCTGTCAAGATTCTTCTCTGTTACTGGGAGGGATTTGCTGAAGGGAAGGAGGGCCAGAAAGAGTGGGAGGAGGAAGGGAGGGGAGGTGTGTGTCAATCAAACTTGCTTGTTTGTAAATGAGGGATCCCGCAGGAGAATGATCTTTCGTTGTCCAGAAGACATTCTTCTCAGAGCAGGTCTCAGAACACTTTGCCTTCGTCTGTAGGCTTATGCCAAACTCAAAGTGAACAGAAGCCTGCCATACTGAAGTTCCCCTTTTAGTAAGCAGACTGACTTTACTTTTTATTTAAGTTGGCAAAGGAAGAAAAAGTGCAGACGACTGTAACTCCATACAGTGTTCTTTTTCTTCCCTCCGTGTTCAAAGTTTTGATTGTTTACATGTAACTGTCATTTTCCAAGAATGGTTCCTTCATGTGAGAACTGTAGTATCCAGACAAAGCCTGTGGTTGATTATACATAATGAAAGTTCTCTGTCTGACTAAACTCTACTATATGTAGTTTAATTACTAATAATCTTTTTTTTTCACATGCCTGCAAAACCACCGAATAGGTTACTACAGTAATAATAATCTCTTTCTCTAGCCCTCCTGAAAATAATACTTGAAACAAACCTTAGAGTATAGTTTATGTATAAAAATTAGGTTAATAAATATTTATACTAAAAAGCAGAAATTAAGCAAAAGTTATGCACTGCTGCTGACCTTCCTAATTATTTGAATTTTTCCTGATGGCCTTGAAATATGAGGACACCATTGATCTGTTGCTATTCTACTTGTGTGGACTTTATACAAGTCTACATTTTATGAATTTCAGCAAGCAACACTTCAGATACTGAATTGAGCATTGTTCTTATGCGGAGAACAAAATAAAAGTCCAATTAGGTTTAAATTTCCATCACTCTCCACTACCTGGCCATATTTCAAAACAGAGACAATTTTCAATGATATTTTCACCGATCATTTCATGTGGGTGTCCATATTTGCACATACAAGCATGCTAATATATTTGCATATGTAGTCTAAAATTTTTCCTCATTGTGTTTTTGTTTTTGGTTTTGTTTTTGGTTTTTTGGTTTTTCGAGACAGGGGTTCTCTGTGTAGCCCTGGCTGTCCTGGAACTCACTTTGTAGACCAGGCTGGCCTCGAACTCAGAAATCCGCCTGCCTCTGCCTCCCGAGTGCTGGGATCAAAGGCGTGTACCACCATGCCCGGCTTTCATTGTGTTTTAAGAATTAACAAAGCAAACACTTTCCTTGGCTTCTTCTAAACACAGCGTCTGGTTTCAGAGTTTAGAAATGCCAGATGGGGATTGGAGGGGCTCTTTTGCTTTCCGTGGCCAGGAGCTCTTGTTCTCTAAGGATATTCTTCATCAGGGGTGTCTCCCTACTTGCTTTGTTACATGTATTTTTGAATCAAGGTCTGTAGACGGTGACCTCCTCCCTGCTGAGCCACTACGCTCTAATCTGTTCACCCTGACCTTCCACCCAAAGTGAGTAAGCGCTTAGGCAGGCATAGTCCGGTAAGCCGATAGTGCCACAGGGCTCAGCTAAGAGAAAGGAAGGGAAGATGCTCCCATATGCTTTGACTTGAGATTCATGGATTTTTTTTTTTGTGGTGGAGAAAGCCTTCTTGTCTCATTGGGGTATTACACATGCATGGGAAATACCAGTCTGGGCTGCTGCTTGCTTCTTGGGTAAGACTATAATAAAAAATACAGAAAATATTCCCGCTTGTATGCTGTTTAAGTCCATTTCTAAAACTAAATGGGTAGACTATTTAACAATGTTGAATACATCATGTGTGTGCTTTGCAAATTCTTTATCTATGTGATCTTGGTGTCTTATAGTAGTGTCTTTGCCTTGTGAGTGACTTAGTGTGTGTTGTTCATATAACTTAAAAACTTTGAGACTGCTGCTAACATTGAAAACTGTGGCTGGAGTCATAATCTTTGACAAGCACGTTGTAATCATGGTGAAACTCACATGTGTAAGCCGTGAGGCCAAACTGAGCTGCAGTTTAGGAGAAGGACATTGGGTAAAGGAGAGTAGATAGTCTTAGTGATTAAGCAGTGCTTAATCCACCAGAACTAATTATATCATAATAACCTCTGCAATTAGATAATTACCTAAACTTATATTTTTAAAAATTTACTCAGGATAACAAAGAATAAAGAAATTGAAAGTCAGCTGAAGGTCAGACCAAGTATCTAACAGCCTTTTCTGTTCCAAGAACCTTGAACTAGAGCCAAATAATCTATTAAGTAGTCAGGACAGTGGCTTAGCGTTACATAATACATGTGGGAATTTTTCAGGTCCACTGTCAGACTAACTCGAGTCAACAGGGAAATTCTGAGCAGTGTGTAAAGTAGTTATATCCTCTGACATAAGAGAGACAAAATAATTGAAGCCGCTGCTTGCAAATGAAACAAGCATGTGGAAAGCTTCCTACCTAGTTAACTTCCAATTCATAGCAATTCACTTTCATTATGTGCAAATATTTTTAGATATAATTTTAAACAGAGTAAAATATAGACTTTTAATATTCTGTGCTCTATGGGTTTGCCATGTAATTGATAATCATTATTTTAATTTTAATTCATGACCTAGAGCTCTCTGGTATATAATATCAAGGTTCTGTAATTTTGTGTCTGACTCCCTAAGGAGATATGATATGTCTCTTTTAAACATTTAAATATAGAGGGCTGTGGTCTATTATTAAAAAGCATATAGTTACAAATGAGATAATAACCTTAGTTTTTGGCACCACGTATTTCTTACCAGTGACCATCATTCTCGAGGATTGTCCTAATGAAGAGTTTAAGAGCTTCAGGAGGAAGTGCTCTCACTGCTAACCGATGCTTAAACATAAGATGAAACACCCCATATTACTTTTCCTGTGCTCTCCTGGCAGTGATCTTCGTAAAATAAGATTAAAGGATTTAGTTTTAAATTAGTTGACATTTACATATATCAAAGAGCACTTCCATAATCGTCCATCTGATTTGCATAACTAGGGGCATTATCACCTCTGCTGTCAAAACACGAGATTGTTTTCCATTCAGAAATGAATTAGATGCCCTACTTAGCATACACAGGTATATAAAGGTTCATTAACTCTCTGATTTGGGTAATTTTTCATAACAGAAGGGTGAAAATTGTCACCTAATTTCATTAAAACATATTAAGAAGCTCTTTACAAAAATACAGTTCATTTCAAGTGTTGGGTTTTAAAACACAGTTTTCATCATTTAAATGACTTCTTAAATTACTTATAAGGTTATTTTAATTATAAAAGCAAAGCGCCCTGTGCGGTAAGCTGCAGTGTGTGATGTGCCATGTGCTCTTAGAAAGAGTTATTTTTACTCATTTGATTGTTTTGTGAAGTTTATTTCCCCGATGAACCTAGGAAACTGGCCTGCTGTGGAAGAATTGTTTAACTTTTCGTTTTTGTTCAGCAGGAACGAATGCAGGGATTTGGGAACTGAGCTGTGCACGTGCTGAAGAAGGAAACTTGTTGGAAGGAAACAGGAAAGAGAAAGAAAAGGAAGGAAAAAATACATAATTTCAGGGACGAGAGAGAGAAGAAACACGGGGACTATGGGGAGAAAAAAGATTCAGATCACGAGGATTATGGATGAGCGTAACAGACAGGTGAGTGAGGAGTATCCTTCCTTCATATGTGTTCCACACATATATTCAAGGTACTAAAATCATGTTGGACTCTGTGAGCTCAGTGTATCCAGTTTAACTGTTAATTTTGCTCTCTTTGGAACAAAGCAGAGAAGAGAACTTTAGCTGTTAGAAATGTGTTTTAAAGATTCGTGATTACTCACTTTCCACTGCCTCAAGACCTTTAAGTGGAAGCTGTATTTGTATGACATGAATAGCTTAATAATTAGGAGTTAATAAGCGTAGAATTGCTACACTGCACGCACCATCAAACAAAGATAGGCTTACATGCATGGGAACTGGGCCTTTTGTGGTCATCCACTTAAACGTTTATAATATAGCTTAAATATCCTCTCTCTGAGAAGGGGCCAGCTTTCTTCTCATCACAAAGGAGAGTTTGAAGTAAAGCCAAACATTTGCAGACTCTCCTGACAACAGCAGAACTTTCACATGAGCTAGCAGTTGTGTAAAACATAGAGACAAGAACTTTCTGTTAACATGTGTTTTCTCTTATTCCTGAATTTTATAAACATGGTACTATCTTTTCTTTTCTACACCTCCAGTGATAATGTCTGTAAGACACAACCAGTTTTGAAGACGTCAAATATCAAATATTCAGTCCTGTACTATGAACCTGCATTATGCATTATGGGTTCCTACAGTCTGAATCACTGTCTTTATTCTAGGAAGGGTAGCTGGGCTATGTGAGGGTGACTAGCAGGTTTAGACACATCTTTCTGTTGAATATCAGGTGTCAATCCTTAAGAGGAATCAGTCTACCTGGGTATACACAGTGGCATGCAGACAATGGAACCTGTTCCTTGGTCCTAAGAGAAGACAGAGTCCCACTCCAACCTATTTATGGTCCAGAATGTTAAATATAGCCTTGGAAATGGTTCCCCACACTCTAAGTCTCCAAAATAAAGATACTCACCTTCTATTTAGTCCCTGTTTACCCTTGTGTGACATGAGAATAGATTCCATTTAAAACACAAATGGTTTTACACTCATAAATTAGAATGAAATGCTTTTACACTCATAAATCAGAAAGAATAGGAATCATTTATTTCATTATGTTTACTGATGGCTCTTTACAAAAAGCCAGTGAGCTTCTAAGAACTAAGATTTGCTTGTTTTTGTTTTTGTTTTTTAAGATTATACATTTTCAGATGATCTATTTTTTAGCTTCGTGAGAGTCATTATATCTTTTTTAAATTATAAAGACAGAAGAAAAACTATGGGGGTTGAATTGTGTGGACTTTGCTGTGCTTTTTAAGGAAACAAAGCATCTATAGAGATATATGTTTTTTCACATCGTACTCTTGAGAGAGCAAGTTTAAGGGTTTGCATGTAGTTGTCTTGATCTATGCTTGTAGATACTCTTACCTGTATTAAAAGGTCACAATAATTTTAAGAAGTGGAAAAAGTATTTAAATTCAGCTTATGTTGACCTTTTAAAAAGTACTAAGGATTATTTCCTTAACTTTATTATATTATATTATATAGGATGTAGAGTCAATTTATTATTTTTCTCAGTCTGTGTGTACAGTAGGCCTTTTAATTCAATATCATTGAAGAAAATTAGTAACAATAATATTACTGTGGTTTAAGCTATGTTTCAGTGGTTGTCTAAGATGACAATTGACTATTTTTTAAAGAGCTGTCATTTATGATAATGTTTGTCTTGCTTACCTCTCATTTTCTGTGCAAATGCCCCAAAGAACCACTTGGATAAGAGAATGAAGTATATAGGTCACTTCTGATAATCAAAACCAGCGAGTGTGTGGAGGAGCTCCTAAACTGGCATCCTTTAAATTATGTGTTCACATGTTGAAAAGCAGAATGTCAGCAGCTTAGCTCTTTCTGAAGCTGCCCCACTGGGGTGGCCTAGTAGGACCTCACACAGAGGCTAGCTGCCGTTTCTTCTTGAAAGCAGTGAACACAGTTTTTTTTTCTGCCTTTGCATTTGTGTATTTGACCACATACAGAATAATGTGAAGAAAAAGAAATGCTAACCCAAAGTGATCCCCAAAATACCACAGAACTTATTAATACATTGTGTTTCAGAAAGATAACTCATCTGAAGACAGAATAGTGGTTTATATGCAGTTCTACCTTCATTGTCTCCTTTATAACAAGGAAACAATGGCTAAAGCTCCAAGTTAGAAACGTAAAGTAGTGTAATACGGATAAAATTTCACATATTTTTACTTTACATTTTTTCAATTTCTAATTTTATAAAGCCAATTTCTTAGTCTTCATTAGGTTTAAGTTAATATGTACAACAAACTCACAAATTGTCAATTTATATTACAGGTACACTCAGACAACTTGTTGAAAGTCATTACCAACTATTTTCTAATGATGACATGTAAATTATTCCATTTAATCCTTAAAATAGGATTCTATTTTATAGTTAGAGGTTATTTATTTATTAAATCAACAAGTATTATTTGACTGTGCCCTGCCCAAAAGAAAATCTTTCCTAGTGAATAACAGTCTCATTCATGGATGAGCAAAGTGTTCTGTAAACCACCAGGTAGCAAATACTATTTGCGTTGTGCTGTCCGACTCAGCTGTGGAGCTCTTCATAGGTGCTCGGAATGCAGCCAGAGACAGTAGATATGTGTCTATATTCAGTAAGAAAGCTTTACTGACAAAACAAATGTGAATTACAGTTGTCTAGTGGACCACAGTTTCTAGACTTCTGATAGACTGAAATAGACATGAACTATGGAAACACAGAACAAAAAATGTCATTTATGGTCTGAGAGTGAAACTATCAAAACACTATGAAAGAACAGCCAGGGGGTGCTGTATTTACCACTCAAGCTTGGAGAATGACCTCTTCAAGCAGGTAAAAATATGGGAACTACAGCATTCTAGAGGTAACCGAATTTCCAAGGCTTGAGATAGAAAAAAAAGCTTGGCTGAAGATTCAGCACACAATTAATCAGATTTGAGCCTGGTGTGTGGCTTTAGAGTTATAAAGGACTCCACCTTGTGTTGAACAACATCCGAAAACGCTGAGAGTCTCCTTCAGTTAAGATCTTACAGCAAAAGGGTAAAAAATGCCCAAGATCTAGCCTAGTCTCAAATTACTCATTTTCAAAACAAAATCATGCTTCTTTAAATGATGCTATGCTGCACCTAGCATAATTTAATGGCTAAAAGACCAAGAATTTACTTCATCTCCTTTTCCAGTCATTTCATATTGGAACCCATAAGAGATAGATAAGAGTTCACTTTTTAGAGATATATAAACCTCGTTATAGTTCCAGCTCTACATGTTACCTTGGTTAATAGATACTGTAGTACATTACACTACACTAAAATAGGATAACTCTTTAGCAACTAAGTTAACCTCTCTGAACCTCACTGGTAGAGTGAAGATTAAAAATACTCACCCCCCCCCCATTACAGTGCTAAGATATGAAGCCATGTATATGAAGTGCCCGGGATGTAAGTGCTCACTGAATGCCCAGATCAGCTTCTCCAGTTGCAAACCACACTTTTGGGGCCATTGTATCTTATAGTCACTGTGATTTCTATCAAAAGTTATTGGGCTTTCACTTCGAGGAGTTCTACCATAAAAGAATGTCAAGGAGGGGAGTGGCACAAAGTAGAGCAGGAACACAAAGAAGCTCCCTTGCTAAGAACTGGCTAGAGAATCATCCAGAACAGTGCTGCTACAGAAAGGGTGGCCTGTGGGCAGGGAAGGAAGGGCACACGAGACGTGAGCAATGCATGCCTCCATACGACAGGGAGGTTGAAAAGAGAGTCCTAGATCCTGTGCATGTGGGATTATTTTCAAATGTGTGTTACTGACCAAATTCTTTTTAAAATACCTTTTGTCATTTTATCACTTCTACCTCCAAGCTTCTGGTAACTGATATTTTAATCTCCAGTCTCTCCATCTTCTTGTTTCCTTGTTTATCCTTGACCCTTAATGATTAGGCAATCATAGAGTTTTGGCCTTTTTCATGTTTTACACATTCTTCAGTTAGTGCTTGAAACAACTGGACTTTTAATTGGTTTATTATATCTTTCAATTTTATAAACAAGATATAATTAGAAGCCTGTAAGCCTGTTCCATCAGGAAGAAATATATATGTATATTTACTCAGAATGCTAAGTAATCCTAAACCTATTTCCTCAGATGTTTGTACTGAATTTTTCATCTTCCCTACTTTGAAAGGGCTAAGATAATTAAATTCCAATAGATTCATGCAACTTGTTAGAAAACGACATCTAAATAAATGAATAACTACAAGAAGGAAGTAATTGCAGATAGTAGACTTAGGATCTAGGACCTAAAACAGCACATACACTTATTTCTATACATACACCTACAACTACACCTGCATCTACACCTACACTTGCGCCTACACCTGAACCTACACCTACGCCTAAGCCTACACCTAGACCTACACCTGCACCTATACATATATATGCCTGTAGCTTTCCTTTCTTCCTTCAGATCTGGCTATTTGTTTTTTGCCTGCAAAGAAAATTCTACATAATTATCAGTGTGATAACTTGAACACAAATTAAAGACAATCAGTAACATTCCCCTTTTAGTCAAAAGAATCCTCTTACAAATTAAAATAATTCAGAGTTCATAGCAATTAAATTTTCTAGCATTCCTTCCTCTTGGGTTTCTAGATGTTTCTTCGCATGTAACAACTAAGGGAAGGTCTGCAGAAGTATGTTCACTATAGATGTCATCTCTAATAGTTTATATACCCTGAGGCTTTATCAGCTAAATCTGATTATTTTGTGCTGAACTAAAGAATAATAAAATATTGCAATTCCCCCAGATGACTCAAAAAAAAGCTTCCTTTTACCTATATTCAGTTCTTTACATTTTAGCTCAAGTTTTACAGGTATTTTCAATGCAATTTCCCTCAAGATGGTATCCAGAATTTGAACAAATAATGAAGGGCTGGTCACAATTCTAAATTTGGAGATTATATCTAATTATTAAATAAAGCTTGATGAAGTTGTGACCAATTCAGTCTTCAAATATAGAAAACTAGATATTTGAGAAATGCAAACTACTTGCTTTGACCAAATAAGCTCTGGGTGAATTCTGTCATCTGCCATGGAGAGCAGAGTTCTGCAGGCCCATTGTCAAAGGCACTTCCTTCCGCATTGCCAGAAACAGAATGTTCATACTTGCCAGTTTTAGCTGAGACAGTACCACTAAGCTACCCTTCTTTGATGGAGGAATCTTTACCCTGCTATAGATCTTCTGAATAGGAGGTTTAATGAAAAAAAAAAAAAAAAAAAAGCTGAGGTTTCTGTCTCAAAGTAATTTTGTATATAACCTCATAATGTTGGTCATTTTATCTTTTTTCTTAATAACATATTTTAACAGATTATAATTTTCCCTGAACTTGTACAAAAATCATGTTCATGTCATTCTATAGAAATGAAATATGGGAGTATCCTAGTGTTGTTAAGACACATATTGCTCAGAGTGGACTCAATACTGGGAATATCTAATGGACAGTTCCACGATGCATCCTCATTCTTTTACTAACTCATCTTAAAGTCATGATGGAAAGTCTTTAATTAGATTTGAAATTATTTATTATTGAAGAGATTAGCAAGGAAAGCCAGAAGCAGAGAAAATGGTGTTTGTTATACTTTGGAAATTGTTTTAATAAAAAGGAAAAAGTAATGTGGAGTTGTCAGGGTGCTTGTGTGTGATTAAAAGAATGCCAGTTCATTTTGTTTTAGCAATTAGAAAAATTTTTGACAAGTGGTCTTTGAATCATGGAGTTAACACACAGCACACACATATCCATCCCATAGAGGTGTCCTTTTTTTTCTATTCATGTCAGCTAAATCTTCTCCCTGTGGCCAGAAAAGAATTGCCCCAACTGTTAAATATATTCATTAGGTTTCCTCTGATAGGAAATCCAAGAGGGGTTAAAACTCATAGAAAGGGTTAAGTGTTCTTCATGTAAGAAATAAGTGCCTTCTCTACATGCACAGATTATGTTATTGGCTCTGTTCTAATTTATGATTCTGACATAATTTCTATTCAAAGGTTAACAGCCTAAAATTTGTAAGAATATTTTTCTGTATCTCAAAACTTTCAACATTTTTGTTGTAGAAAGCAGACAGAAAATGCCGTTTGTCTCTGTGAACATGTGCTCACAACATTTTCCCCTTCAAATGCGCAAGAACACATCATATGTGAAGTAGCTTTACTGAGGACCAACAGTAGGGATATGAACATTACAAGTAGACCACATAAAGTAAGAAAGTTTTCCATACTCTGAATTAAAAGAAACACTGGTAAATGTTTTCAAACCTTGCCCTTTGCAGTCAAAACTCCCTTTTGCATTATGTTATTCATTTAAAATGGAATACTTTCAAACTTATGGTGAAAGCATTATTCTAAAGTTTATAACCCATTATACTTTTTGAAAAACATTTGGAAAGTATATATTTTTCCAAACATAATAGCAAGTGTAAAAAATAAAATAAATAACATAATTAAATGGAGGATTAAAAATTCCCCATTTGCAGTGTGTACTTGTGTTTCTCTTGAAATATGTTAGACCATTAATGGAATAAGAAAAACCAATTTAGATGTTTGGAAATTCGACTTTTAATTTTAAATTGGAACAGTTTAGCTTAAGAAATCACTAACATTTAAATAACATTTCAACAAATGTAACTGTTTGGAAACTACAGCTGAGGCAGCCTCCTGCCTTCTGTCTTGCAAGGATTGATTTGGAAGGCCCTGAGGGAGAAAATATTGGAGTTGGGAGGTAAAACTGAAGCCACTGTGGGAAGGAAGAAGTTACTCTCTTCCTGTTATGACAGGAAAGCGTAGACAAATGTGCTTCCTGAGTTAGCTCAGCAGGGAATGTAGGATTCTTTGACCTTTAACTTAGGTATATTTTGACCATGTTGAACTAGTAAACATGCTTTGGCCCTCCAGATACTAATTTGTCTTATCTGATTCTTCACAAGAAATTAGTATATCTAATAGATGAATGTACGGAGAAGCAGCCTGTAACCATTGTAGAGACTGTATTTACAAGAGAAGTAAGCTATTTTCTTCTACTTCTATCATGTTTAATATCCCAAATAGATTTTTAAAACTGGTTGAGTACATATTACTTTTAGCTTCAGAAGATATCACATACATTTAAGAGGCATTTAACTATTATAAATTATTTTGTTTACTTAAAAAATGTCAATACTGAGTTGTATATTTTAAAATAAATTGTATTAGTTTGATTAAAAAAAGAAAGAGAGAAGGAAAAGAGAGAAAGGGAAGGAAGGAAGGAAGGAAGAAAGAAAGAAAGAAAGAAAGAAAGAAAGAAAGAAAGAAAGAAAGAAAGAAAAGCCAATCAGACCTGAACAGCCCATACAAGTATGTTTAAAATGACTCAGGATCAAATTCTCTTTTAGAAGGTAAAGTATTACCAGATTTTGCAAGGGCCACTCTTAAACCCTGACAAACTAAATAATGGACACTGGCTTCCCCTGTCCTTACAGAATCAAATGTATTAGAAATCCACAGAAACAGCTTTTAAAGCCCAAACTCTTCAATGGACACTCCCTTGTTTGTGATGCAACCTCCTATTTCTTATCCACCCTCCAAATACCATGCAATGCACAAGGTTTAAATTTTTGTTTAGAAATTGTGTGTGTTGACTTAGGGTAAGAGGCTGATAGAGTTCTATTCTCTCAGGCCCTCATTTTAACAAGTTTATTGTGTTGAGAAAGTTAAGGACCACTGCTTACACATCCTGTGGAAATGCTCCTGTATTTCACTGAAATATGGCTCAGTTTGCTGGAGGCTAAGGAGGACAATGGTTTCCTTTGCAGCAGAACACACTGCTGTCTCTTGGTCGCAAGTTGTGCTGGAGGGTTACAAGCACATGGTAGCAGTCTGCTTAAAAGAGCCCCTCACTGCTCTTTAAAGAGCCTTTCATTTAGGATGGCAGGCCCCTTCATTGTATAAAGGAGCGCTTGTCTAGAACACAACCCTGTAGTGGCCCGGCCTCCTCCCACTGAGAGTAATCATCAGGCTTAGAGCTCATAGCCTTTCTAATGACAGACTGAATTATACAAAATAAAACTGAAGAGGAATACTCAGAACAGTTGTGCCATTACTTACTGACAGGAACAAGGGAGGCATCCTGGAGCATTTAGAAGGCCATTTCCCTTTTTACAATTAGAGATTGTTGTTACAGACTCTTGACTCTATCCCTAACCCTTTAAACACATGGGAAGACCTAGTGGCTCATGGATTATTACAGAGCACATTGTCTCCAGAATCTGTTCCTCCTGTCCCTCCTTACTCCCTCATCTGCCTCAACTTAGAAAACTGGAGATCATCTTGGTGACTGAGGGGGAATAAGGAGACTGAGGTTTAAAATACGTTCAAATAAAGAAGTTATGTTGGTAATTCTAGGTGTGACAGAATGGATGAACATTGAAAACAGAGATAGTTGGGTGTATTAGTTCTAACATATTTCAAAAGAAATGACAATTACTTTATGGATTAAAATTATGGCTTTAGGATCCAGTCACTCAGGGGTAGATTGCTTAACCATCTACAGAAACCTCTTTTTTTATACTAGTTCTGGGAAAATAGAAGACAAGAATAAAGAGACAGAAAAAGAAAGGCAGGGGGGGTGAGGAAGAGAAAGGGAGAGGGAGAGAGGGAGGCAGGGAGAAAGAAAAAGAAAAGAAAGGAAGAAGGGAGAGAAAGAGTGGTAGGGAGAAAGAGGGAAGGGAAGGGAGAGAGGGAGAGAAAGGGAGGAAGAGAGAGGGAGGGAGGAAGAGAGAAAAGAAGATGAAGAGAGAAAATGGTGAAAAGACAGGAGGGGGGAAAATAGAATGGGGGAGGGTGGATGGGTTAAGAATCACACCACTCCATTCATTGAATACAAAAACATTTCTTTAGAATTAGGCCTCAAATACTGTGATTTCAGACTCTAAACAAAATTAATGTGGCTTCTCTTAAAGGTAGTCTGAAATCTTCAAGGTTTTTGTCTTGGTGTTCTTAGTGGTGTAATAGCTACTGTTTGAAAGGCTCATCACCTTCATTGCTTTAGATTTTTTTTCCAGTAGGATACATGGATTCCCATTGTTAATACATAGGTAGGTTCTTCAGGGGTGGCTAGGAATGTAATGAATGTGGAGCAAGAGTATGGAGGAAAACAGATCCCAAAATACCCTTTTGTGACCCAGTAAGCCAAACTAATTTCCCTTGCTCCAAAGCAACTACACAGAAAATCCTGTCCTGGGATTATAAATGTGGTGTTGGAACTGCCTGTGTAGCAATGTCTGTGTGGAAATCGGAGTTCCATTCTTTTTATTCTAGCTGTGAGCAGACCTGTGTCTGCTGCCAGCCAAAGTACTTCCCATTTTGGGAAACTGAAACATCTATAAATACAGAAATAATATGTGCCTACTCATGCCTGTGTGTGGTTCTCACCAGCTTTTGTGGGAATGGCTTGAGTGTCTAAGGGTAGCCGGGGCTACAGAACCACACAAAAGCATCACTGGTTGGTTGGTGGAAATAGAAACTACTGGCTCTCAAATGATCTTGGTAGCATTATTTTATTTACTTTAACCTAAGAAGCTACCTTTACCTAAATTAATGTTCTCCCTTGGGGTGCTGTTCTCAGGAAAAGTGTCAGGTGGGCACAAAAGCAAATAAAAAAAAGTAAATGTACACCTCAGTTAACACTGGCCTGTGCCTGAGCCATGGAAGCTTCTGCTCAAGGTGTAGTAACTTACAAGGAAAGCATGGTGACTAGAGAAACATGCATTGTGTGTGGAAAAGATACTATTTCTGGCTCATCTAGGGACTAGTTGTACAGCTTTGCATAAGGCCATTTACCTCTGTATGTATAGTATTCATCTGAAAAGGGGGATGACAGACTACCAACTGCAGCCTTTGGAGATACTATTAAGTGTCTCTAAAGTAAAGACTTAGAAGAAAGTCTTTGACCATCCTAAAAAACATACCAGAGCCACTGTTCCTGCCTAAGACAATTACAATATGCTCTAATTTTAAAAACAAATTCAAACAGGTTATGACACCATTAAGTTTTTTCTCTTCAGCTCAACTTCATGGGATGTATATTTTTACTATCAGTCAAAATGACAAAAGCATAGAACACCCATGCGAACATGTCTCCTGTTGATGGTAGCTTTCTTTTAATTTAGTTTTAACATATACAAGAGGCTAGATTTGAAACTTTCACTCTGTAGAGCATGCACAATTTCTTTATTGATCTGTCCATTCATGCAATAAATATTTAGTCAGTTATTATTTTTGGACTTTAAATTGAAATGATGAGAAGAGGGTTCCAGCTTTCAGGGAAAACCATGATGCAGTTGAGACAAATTAAAAAACATACGTGGGTAGTGTTAACACAAGTGGATGGGTCCTAACCACAAAAAATCATAATGATGTTTTACTTCTCAGTATATGAAATTTATAGGTGATAATTGTGATACATTGATGAAATTGATTTACTAAATCATAAGATATTATACATAGTGTAAAATTGTAGGAGAGGGTACTTGCTTTGAACATTATTACTAATTAATCATATTTTTTGCTACCTAAAAGTCAATACCATCTGACCATAGAGGTTGAAGGTGTAAAAGCTATAAAAGAGCTGTAGAGCAAGTTCCTTGTTACCTTAGAAACATGTTCTGTTGACCCCAACATCCAGCTGTAGAACAAGTTCCAGAATAAAGGCAGTAAGATGTGCTCCACCATTCTCTCTTGCTATCATGTTTTCTTTTTCTTGAGTGGATGATATTCATTATACACTAGAATAAATTCTAGAATAAGACATAATACACACAGGTCATCATGTGCATGAAGCTTCAGACCTAGGAAAATGACTACTGTATGACTGTTAACATTCTGAGTATGGAAGGTTAAAAGCAGAAAATTCCTTCTTCAATGGCTTCCCCTAGAATTATTCTCAGACCACTCGTCAGTTTCTCTGTCATCCTATCAATGGTCTTATTCTGTCTACATCTTTCTACAATATAACTTATGACACCGGACATAGTCACCAAATATTACTCTAACAGAAGGAGCCACAAAGATAATTTATTCCCACTGTAGAACATCTTAAACTTAGATCCTTTCCCCCAAACATCTACCATTTTTTTTAGGTTTAAAATGTTTGTTTAAAAAAAAAAAAGAAAAAAGAAATGTGAGTGCAAATTTCAAAAATTATTTGTTTGATAAGCTCATTCATGACTCAACTTCTTAATGTCGACAGAAGCTACAGACTCTGACACTTCTTAGCTCTGCTCTCCATGTTCATGTTACATGCAGATCTAACTAGCATGCCTTGTGTTTTCGCCTAAACCCATGTTAAAAGTGTTTCTTGGGAGCAGAAAGTGACTTCTAGAGACTTTTTCTCACCTAGCTGCCATTAATTAGTTATTCTTTTCAGTGTGTTTCTTCAGCCAGTTATGGTCAACCATCCTCAAATGCACAAATACATGTTTATGAAAAGTCAGAACTTGGAGCTGAAGAAATAGCTCAGCAGTTAAGAGCACTAACTGTTCTTTCAGAGGTCCTGAGTTCAATTCCCAGCAACCACATGGTGGCTCACAACCATCTGTAATGGGATCTAATGCCTTCTTTGGGAGTGTCTGAAGAGAGCTACAGTGTATCCATATACATTAAATAAATAAGTAAATAAATAAATCTTTTTTTTTAAAAAGGAGTTTCCTTTTTTAGAAAGGAACTCATCAGATGGTGCAAAGAATATTTGATTGATAAATGTAATCATCCCAAATGCTGAGCCTCCTCTATGTATGGGGAGGTAGGCAGAAGTGTGTGTTTGTATGTATATGTGTATGTATGCATGCAGAGGCTCTAGGTATTCTTTTTTTGTCTCCTTCTGTCCCTCTCCACCTCATTTTCTTAAGACGGGATCTCTCACTGAACCTGTAGCTCAGTGATTAGTTAAGCTGTATGGCCAGTAAGCCCCAGAGATCCACTTGACTGTACCCTCAATCCCTAGCCCTGGTCATAAATGAGTACCACATCTGCCTTTACGTGGATGCTGGAGACCCAAACTCAGGTTCCTATGTTTGCACAGTGGGCAATTTATGGACTGAGTCATCTCCTTCCACCCCATCTTTTGATCTTCCTTTTTCTCTCTGTGCCTGCAACTATAAAAATAAACTTCTGTCTTCACACTTCTCCACCCCTCATGATGCATCATCCAGGCACAGATTCAAAAATACTTTTCATTGAACTTTTCTTGAAGTCTGGAGCATCTCTACATATGTATCCTGTTCTGGACATTCTCTGCTCTCCGTAGGGTAAATTTCAAAATATTTTAAGTGCTTTCTTTATATCTAGAATCTCTCATCTTTAAGAGGTTAAATTACCAAAAAACAAAAACCAAACCCCCCCCCCCAAAAAAAAAACAAGTAAAGAAAGTTTCTACGTTTTACAGAAAATTATATTGAGGAAGGCAAAGTATTTTAAATAGAGTATTCCTATTCTGCAATCTACATTCAACAACTAGTCATTATGTACCCACAAGTTTGTTGTGTGAAGGCTGATCTGGGATCTTACAGAATTAAAAAGCAGCAAGAAAGACAGACTCCTAAGCAATCAACTCTGTAATATAAGAATACTTTAGGAAATAAAGGCTTATACAAGTTATTGGAGGAAACAGTTTGTGGTGATACACACCTGTAACCCCAGCAATTGAGAGGCTAAAAAAGAGGGCCCAGTGCCAACATGGGATACATAGAGACCAGGTCTCATCCATCAGCCATTACAACAATGCTGAAAGCTAAGATGGGGTGGGACTGTCTTCTGAGTACCCCCATGAAAACATCTTGGAAGTTATGTTTTAAACTAAGCCTTACCTGGTGAGACGCTGCTAATGGCCACAAAGAAAGGGAAAAGTCCTAACACCACAAACAGTTCTGACCAACTACAATGTAAGAATTAATTCCAGAAAAGTAAACTTTAGTTCATAATCACTTCAACTGAGTTAACATCATTTTTCTTTTTCAGTCTTTTTCAGTTTTGATCCGAAAACAAAAGCTAAAGTACAACAATTAGATAATGCCACTCCAAATCATTAGGCACGATGGGAGAAAGAAATGTATCGGTCCAATCCTGGCGGCTGTTCTTAAGAAAGAAGGTTCTGTTAAGCATTGAGGCATTGGATGATGTTCCTCTCCAGCCACAGTGACATGACATGAGCTGAAGGAATATTATTTTATGTGATGGAAGCTATAAGCATCCATCACAAATGAGTTACATGGAAAAGACTCAAGAATACTCAGTAGATATTGCACCTCATAACATTGGTTGTGTAGAAAGTCTCCAGGAAAAACTGTCTTCTCACAAGATTTTCATTAATTTCTTAACAATTGGATTATATAAAGCTGTATTCAACAAATATGACTGTTTTCAATTTCAGATTCCAACTTCAATTTCTCATCTCTCCTTAATAGGGTTGTCATAAAATGTGTGATATATGTACATTTGCTAGGACTTAAAATTTAGGGTTATTATAAAACCTAATATTGAAATAGCTTCATACATCATCGTCATTGCATGTAGGGCTATGGAAAGCTTCAATGGTAAGAGAAAATGGTCAGTACTTACAGTGTATTTCTTCTTTTAATGCAAATGTATTTACCAAACCTCTTTAATTCTGAAAACTAGATGTTGAATTACAGTGCCCATTTAAATAATACCGGCTTTATTCTTCTCTCAATGCATCCCGATTGAAGTAAACACTCAGAAAGAACATCATTTACTTAACCTCTGTGAAAGCAGTGTTCTGTATCACCTAAGGTTCAAAGTATGCTATTCAGATAGAAATATGGACTTGTCCCCATTATAAACTATTGTCAGATTATGAAAAATGTAATTATTACATTATTATATTTAAGCATAAGAGCTCTGAATTGCAATCCTTGTCACTGAGTGGCATATTTTAAATGAAGAGTAATATCTCAGATCTCTTTGGAAAGCTTAATGCTTAAAAACAATTTTATCTAACTATGAACAATGATAAAAAGCATTATAAAATACATTTTGAGTATGCATGAGGAATATGAACATAATACAGAATTAAATTTAGAGCAATTAAGAGTAAGGTTTGAAGGTATTTTCTTAACTGCATTAATACAGTCATCCTTTCAGATTACAGTTTTAATGAAAAGAAGCTATATGCACTGACTTTTTTGACAGGTATTATTAAATAAGTATGCATTATCCAGCAACCTATTTGGTTACAAAAGAGTTGAGGAGCATCTAAGAGTAAACACCAATAGTGGTTTTAGTGACATTCCTGTCCTACATATACTTTGATGATGAGTGTTATAATGTGCTAAATTCTGAGGTTTGAGTACAGCAGAAACCATACTGAATTGAGATATTTCACCTACAGTTTGTGGTCATGAAATCTTATTAAAAGTGGTTCCATATATGTGTGACTATTTTATATCAGAGCTTCTGTATTTAATATATTTTAGCCTATTTCACTAAATAAGACAAGTATGCAGTTAGATTTATGTTTAAATTGCATCTCAAAGAAATGTTAAAATATATTTTGAGTACTTAACTATAATTAATAATAGTTATTTATCAATTCCTATAAGAAAGTCTTCAGCCCATCCTTATATTCATAGTTCATCTGAATGAACAAGAATAAAAGTTCCTGAAGAAATGATAGCCAGATATGAAAATAAAATGCTAGTTTACTTTATTAAAAGCACTTTAGAAAAACAGTAGAACCACCACCACCACCACCACAAAAACAACAACAGATGCTAAGGCAGTGATAGCTGCTTTGAAGCAAAGTTGCCCAAGCTAAAATGTAGATAACATCTGAATAGAGATTATCTGGGTTAATGTGGGCTGCAGTAAAAGTACTATGTGTGCTGAAGGATAGTCAGTGAGTTAGGATAGTTCATCCTCATCCTCTCACCAGGAAAAGCAGCATCCTCAAACAGTTTGGAGACTCTTTATGACACTGAGACATGCATTTTATTAGTTCTCACTTGTAGGGACGCTGAGCTTTTGACAAGATGGGCAATATGGAAGAAGGAGATCTTAGAGTGAACACTGGAGCTAGGGTTTGGAGCTTTTGGTAGTCACTGGAGATCATTCAATGGTTTTCTGGAATCAAAGGGGAAAAAAGAGAGAAAAGAATGGAGATCTAGATTTAGAAGTTACAATTAAGTGGCAGTAAAAAGTGAACTGACCTGTGTAAGATCAATTGTGTTTGAAGAAAATAAATGCTAAATAAACCAGTCAGACTTCCAAAGTATGAGCCTCAAAAATTTATGTATTTCTTTAAATAAATAAATAAATAATAAATAAGCACATGATACTGTCAGCCATTGGTTGGGAAAGCCGGTTGTAATTTAAGAGGTTTCTGAGCCTTTGATACAACAGTCTGCCTTACTACTAAATCTGTGAAACAATAGGACATGTCTTGGAAGTCTTTTCTTGGAATGATACACTACATAATGCTTGCTTGGAAACACCAGACCATATATGGGTTTGTAGTTAATGTTGTTCATGCTGTTGGGTGGATTGGCCAGGACAAGCTAATGTTTAAAGAACACTGAAATTGCAAATGTGGGATATGTTCATTTACTGGGACTGGTAAGTGAAAGGCATGCAGAGCTGGAAACAGGAGCCAAAGGGGGCAGTTCCTGAGGGAAAAGACTGTGCGCAGAATAAGATGAATAGAGGAGAGAATGATTCCAGGCAGGGAGAGCATCCAAGCCAGGAAGCTGCTGGGCTGCCCGGGATGACATGATAAGGATATGAATGGTTGGGCTGCCTGGGAAGTAGACAAGTGTGAACCTGACAAATATGGGGCTTGTAGGAAAGGGATTATGGGACTTGGTCATAGATTAGACTAGAAGAAAAATGGTCAAAAATAGCAGTTACTGACCTCAGAGAGGAGAATCAGAAACAGGAGAATGAAACCAAAATCCTAACAGTAGTTCCCCAATCCCAGCCAAGTTTCTAGAGAGAGTAAACAGGCTGAGAGTTGTACCCACAAGCTGCAAGGGTTGTCAATTAAGTGACACAAGAGTAACCAGTTTTGTGTGTGTGTTGTTTTAACACAGATCTAAAATAGTAGGTTTATAATGTCATGGCTAGTCTTCAAGTAATTAAAAAACAAATCAAACTATAGGTTTATAATTGGGAAAACTGTTAAACATGTTGAAGTTGAAGAAGCTGAAAGTTTCAAAGAAAGAAGATGGTTTCTTCCATCACCTTCATTTGAAGGCCCTGAATTAAATCTTACATCTCCAGTTTCCCAGTCTACCACTAGCTAGCAATCACACATTTTCAAATTGTAGGCAGTAATCAGTTCAGATCATTTACTTTGTCTTTGAATGTGTTAGTACCCAAGACTCTGGCAGCTCTAAACCATTGTTTTGCAAAGGAAAAAAATAGTAGCTCGAATACATACACCACACATAAGTAAAGTTTTTGTCTTTACTTTTTTATTAGATATTTTCTTTATTTACATTTCAAATGCTATCCCGAAAGTTCCTTATACCCTCCCCCGCACTGCTCCCCTACCCACCCACTCCTACTTCTTGGCCCTGGCATTCCCCTGTACTGGGGTATATAAAGTTTGTAAGACCAAGGGGCCTCTCTTCTCAATGATGGCAGACTAGGCCATCTTCTGCTACATATGCAGCTAGAGACACGAGCTCGGGGGATACTGGTTAGTTCATATTGTTGTTCCACCTAATGGGTTGTAGACCCCTTCAGCTCCTTGGGTAATTGCTCTAGCTCCTAAAAGGCATTCTTCTTCCAGGTGACTTTTACGAAGAGGAAATTTGGATTGATGAAGAAGGCTTATGAGCTGAGCGTGCTATGTGACTGTGAGATTGCACTGATCATCTTCAACAGCACCAACAAGCTGTTCCAGTACGCCAGCACTGACATGGACAAGGTGCTGCTCAAGTACACAGAGTACAACGAGCCGCATGAGAGCCGGACAAACTCAGACATTGTGGAGGTGAGCAAGCATACTCTGAGCCCCGGCCGGCTCTCTGCTGTGGGCCCAGTACATTCTTTTCCTGTGTTCCTAGTCCTGTGCTTGGGCCCAGTACATTCTTTTCCTGTGTTCCTAGTCCTGTGCTTGGGCCCAGTACATTCTCTTCCTGTGTTCCTAGTCCTGTGCTTGGGCCCAGTACATTCTCTTCCTGTGTTCCTAGTCCTGTGCTTGGGCCCAGAACATTCTCTTCCTGTGTTCCTAGTCCTGTGCTTGGGCCCAGTACATTCTCTTCCTGTGTTCCTAGTCCTGTGCTTGGGCCCAGTACATTCTCTTCCTGTGTTCCTAGTCCTGTGCTTGGGCCCAGTACATTCTCTTCCTGTGTTCCTAGTCCTGTGCTTGCGGTGTTTACCCCATCTATGACTGCAACGTGCTGGTTACTCCTCCCAAAAGGAGAGTCAAAGGGGGCAAAGTGATGACCCATATGGGATCTAGAAATCAAGGTCCAGGGTCAGATCAATGGCTGCCTCTTTGATGAGTCAGCATCCTCCATTGTGTATCAGGACTTGTGAGTTGGGAACTGTGACCCGGGTGCTGTGTCATCCGTACTTACAATTCATTTTAAGTGTATAACAGCTTCTCCACCAGAATCAAAACATTTTTTTCAGGCGACCTCATTTGAACCTTATTATGTATATCACCTCTATCTGACTCTCTCTCTCTCTCTCTCTCTCTCTCTCTCTCTCTCTCTCTCTCTCTCTCTCTCTCTCTGGAAAAGACAGCTAGTTATAAAAATACTGCTTTTCCTCAAAATTATATCATTATAGCATTGAAAACTGTTAATACACATGAAGCCAGATGTTCTAGATGCGTAAAGGGCCATACAATCTCAGTGAACCTTCTGATGTATTTTCAACATGTGTCCTATTTAAAGGGTGCTTCCTTATAAGCAATGCTTCCGCCACTAAAAGGAAAAGAGAAATTTTCTCTCTGCCTAATTTTTGCATCTCCTGTCCATTCTTGGGACAAGTGGTAGATTTGCACCGACTTTCCCAGAGCTGGAAGAGAGTAAATGGTTCAGAAGCATGAAGTCCACAGTTGGATTACCAGAGCCCAGACCATTCTCACAGATAGACCTCTGTCCAAAGAGTCTAGCCCTAATTCCAAGTGAATACACAAACCTCCTACAAACCCTTCTTTTTATTACATCCTCTCTCATAATTAATTATTTAAGACAAATTCTGATTTCTTTTCGTTTATTTGAAGTTTTTGAAGGCATTGCATTTATTGGTTTTAATTTTTCGTTCTGTCGCTTTGCCTAATAAGAACAAACAAACAATTTTAGTTAAAAGTCACAGCATGTCATGTTTGCTTATGTTGGCTAGTAATCTGTGCCATGCACTTGCTGGGATCCTCAAACTTAAGACTGGTAATAACATTTACCTGCCTTTAGGAAAGTTCTTTTCATAACCACATATTGAAAATGCAAAATCAAACATGAAGGAACTAGTTAGTTGTGACACTTCAAGGGATTTTGTGTAAGTGTATTGTATGCTTCAAACCTTACCTCATACCACAGCTTTAACAACAAATATGCCAGATAATAAACTAAGTTAAAATCTGGCATTACACTTGATGTCCTTGGGCTAGATAGTCCTTCATATGCTCTGAAACAGTAGAGCTGTATTAGAGGAATTGGAAAATTATGTTTTCTTTTAAGTTTTGCTTTTAAGGTTTATAATCTTGAAGATTCATATATGGAGTTCTGCAGAGGAGGGTGCTATATGTCTTAAGGGTGACTTCAAATTTGACCTCCTATATGATATTTTCATAGTCTTGTATGGATACACATCTGAGAGTTAGCTTTTTTTAAAGGCTGTGATATGAACAGTGGGTCAAAAGTCAGAGATTTGCAGTATCATGGTGTGTATGAAGATGTCTTTCTCTCCAGCTGAAGGTTTCTCATCTGAAAAATAAAGGAGGCTTGAAGATTACAATCAGTGGGTACAGCTGCTATGCATAAGTGATACGCTGAGTCTCAATTCTAATACGTCACAAAACTCGGAAAATCTTCTGTGACAATATAATTTATAGAAAGAAACATTGAAAACCCACAGTAAAGCTCTAACTCCATTATATTACATTTGATATAATATAACAAAGCTCTGAATTGCTCTAGGGTTCTAACTTTCTGGAAAAATCTAGAGTTTGTGTCTCAATATTTTGAGTGAATATAATAAGTAACTGTAACACATTGTAAGTGTGCCCAGGTTTATCATCTCTGTAATATTCCTCACAATTCAGCCCTCCTCCATTTTAGAAATAACAGTTGATGGAGAAAATTGTAAGGCAGAGTCTCTAAACAGAAAAAAATATTATATCACTATCATATATACCACTTTTAAAAATTTGGAACATTGAAATAAGAGTTCTTGAGGTAAGAAATTTGAGTGGAAAGTGTATTTAGATGACATGTTCCCTCAAGTAATTAGACACACTAGGTTTCAAGTGGTTGTAGTGGTATATCAATTATAGTAGAGACTAAGAATTTGCAGCTGGGAAAATTCTCTTTTAGAATAGGTCTAACAGAAAGCTTAAAGTGGAGATAGTTTACTACTCCTGGGTAAAATTTTGAATCTTATTTATTTTAATTTAATGGAATACATTTAACTGAGTAAGTTTAATGAGGAGCATAATATGTTCCATAAAGGGTCATTAGTTTTACATTTCCCATTTGGACCATTACCCCTCTCCCTTAAGCCTCTACAAACAGTTTACTTGCAGGAAGAAAAGGTTGGGGAGAGAGAGAATGTTATGATTGCTAGCATAGAGACTGGAGTGCAGATTCCTGGGCCACACCAGAGTAGAGTTATAGGGTCACAGGAAAGTCTCAATGCGTGGGTGTTGAAAAGAGATTTCTCCTTTTAGCAGAAAGCTCTGTGTAATTACCATGTCTTTGCTTGATAATTAGCACTACTGTTACAATGGCACAGAGACACACAAAGGCTTAACAGATAGGCTGAAATAGGGTTTTTTTTCCTCCATTGTATCATAATGCAGCTTGAATATCTGTTTAGATACACTATATAAATATGCCAGATTTAGTAAATGTGTTAAAATTGTAATCCATTGTTTAAAAAAGAAACAAAAACAGCTATTGCCTTTAAAATCGTTTCTTTGAAGAAAGTCCACTTTGTTTGGCCCCATGGCACATAACTAGATATTTACCCAAGCGCTAGCTTACAGGGCTCTGAAATTCAGGTAGTATAAAGGAACTGACCACTTAGCACTTGTCCCGTAACTGTGGAAGTTTCTCTCTGGCTGTATTCCTGAAAAATGGTTTGTTGAATATTTGAGAACGGCCCACAGGATGTAGATGCTAGTGTATAGGACAATAATGCTGTGTTCTGGGCAGAATCGGGCAGGCATTCCTGTGAAGGATATAAAACACAGTAAAAAACCAGCTTTGGAACAATTGGAAGAAAAAAGGAGCAATAAATACCACCTAAGCCACTGAAAGGAAGGTGGTGGACACTAACAGGTCAACCTCTCTACATGACAGTATGTGGGTCCTGAGGTATAGTGCTAGTGATCTGTGGAGTAACAGAGACCATTCCACGTCATGTCTACTATCATGAAGCCCAAGGGTAGGTGTTCTTGGCAACTAGCCAACAAAACCTCCCTCTCAGCATTCAGATGGTCTGTGGGATGATCATCCAGTCTGGACCACAAGTCGGGCTATAATGTGTATGGAGGAACAAAATGTAAAAAAAAAAAAAAAAAAAATGCTGGAGTAACAATATATCAGTACAAGATTCTCTCTCTCTCTCTCTCTCTCTCTCTCTCTCTCTCTCTCTCTCTCGGGTGTGTGTGTGTGTGTGTGTATGCGGAAAAAGAGACAGAGGGAAAATTTAACTGAAATTGCATTTTCTGTCACCCTATTTCTGTTGGATTTAAAGGTAACCTAGAAGCCATTGTTGCCCATTAAGTGCAGTAAGTGTTAAGGCCTAAATTAGGACTCCCAAGACCTTAAAATAGCTTTTAACCTTTGTTGCCTCACGGTACTACTGGAAGGTTATACACAGTCTAAGTGCTCTTGGAGAGGACTTAAGATCAGCAAGTACAATTTGTTGTTGAAGAAATGCAAAAGAAGTAGAATTAGAACCTCTTTACAAAGAAGTATTACAGAATTTGAGATTTGGTATAAAATGTGAAAACTATTTCACTTGATCCTCTATTGCAGCCAAACCAGTGTAACTTGTAGTTATAAAATATAGATCTATAAAATACTTTGCATATACTTACACACAAGTAGTTAGCAGAAAAAGCCTGTTTACTGACTTTAGTAGTTTCCAGACTACCGTTTCTTCAATCATTCACCTAACACAGCTTTGTTGAATTCCCGCTGTGTGCTACATGCCATGGAACCCGTGAAGTGCGAATGTGACCAACATACCTCAAGAGCTCTTAGTCCTGAAAGTGGCTTACCAGGCCAGGTGGCCCTGTCGTTTATTTTCCTTCTGCCTTTGCTTGTAACTCAGGTGACCCTGGCCCTTCCCATCCTGTGCTTAGGACACACAGCATATATTCACCTCCCACACACAGTTTGCCATCAATTTTACAAGGGAGAGGGTGTCATAGGATGAGTTAGAGAAAGGAAAAGGAGGACAGGAATAATATAAATACAGTATCCTATATGAAAATCTCAAATTTGATTAATTTATTAATATATCACTATCTACATCTGTCACTTCTTCGGTGCCAACCACTAGCCGCATGGGGTTCTTTACGTTGGAATGAAATAGCACTCGGTGAAATTTATGATTCATTTCCTCAGTAGCACTAGCCACATTTCAAGTGTTCTGTGGCCATATGTGGGCTCGTGGATACTCACTGAACAGGGAAGATGCTCATCCATTGGTTTTCACAAAAGGGTCAGTGAGACCACACTGGTCTAACTGAAATGTGAAGACGGAGTGTTTTGACTACTAGTACCCTCAGAGTAACCCCAACATAAATCCTATAATTCATCATAACTTCATTCTTCCAATTGATATATGAGGGGTACACTTCAAAAGTGGCAAACTTTTCAGCAGTATAACTTTAGAATACAGAGTGTGAAACTTCTTTTTAAAAGACACCAGTTTGGAACTCAATACTTAGTAAAAACTAAACACATAACTTACCTCAAGCCAGTAACCACAGTCAATCAGTAACCTTACTGTCTGGTTAAAACACATCTGCAAGTGGTCTGGACCATAGAGGGCCACTAACCATGTGGGTGGAGTTTTGGTTCTAGGTAAATCTTTGTCTCAGGGCGAGCTGGTAGATCTCCATGGTACCATTTTACATTTTTTGATGCAACATTGGATCACTGCCTAACTTTGTGATAGTAATTTTTGTTGAAAAAGTCCTCTGTAGGACTTAAAGAAATAATGTCCATGATTTACATTAGAAATATTCCATAGATTTACCATAACACATAATAGAAATAGTTCAGATGGCTAAGGACTCAGGAGGCCTCTGCTGCCCTGTGTTAAATCAAGTATAGACTTGTTTTCAATAGATTATTTGAATTATTAACAAAATATTAGCATATCTCATAAATATTTAAACATTCTAAATTGAGCTTTACAAGGAAAAAGAATTAAACTAAATTTTGTAAAGGATTTTGCAGATTTTCACTTTTGTTTTGTATATATCTTTACAAAATTCACTAAACCTATAAATTGTATTTGCATTTGTCCTAATAAGTCAGACTACAATTTTGATATATTCATATTTCTCAGAAATATACTATAATGGTTTTTATTCACCAATTTTTAAAAGCCATTTCTTTCTAAAATGATGCTTTTATTTCATTTGCATATATTTTATAAACATAAAAATCTGCTTTGCATCTCATTTATTAAGCAAGCAATCATTGTTGAAAAAGAATAATGTACACGTTCAATTGTTCAAGTTATATGCATGAGGCAGTAAAGCTGGGCTTCTTGTGCTCTCCCTTACTCCCCAGCTCTGGCGGCTTTAACAGCATCAATACTATGGACAGGGTCATTGGAGAGTTGTTAGCAATGAGAGCAGACAGAGCCACACATTTGAAAACACAGCCTTTTTCCAGGACTAACTTCATCAGAATTAGTCATCACCATTCTTCATGATTACCTTTTCAATGGTGCCTTACCGAACTACAGCAAACCAAAGTCCTCATATCTTTTTTCTCTTAGCTGTTGATACCTTGCACATAAATGAATCATTGCTTGAATTTTAAAACTGTCATGTAACATATTAAAGGGTAGAACATTTTTCTCAAATGTGTTACTCAATCTATACTGAAATTCAGAAGTGAAGTTTTTAAGACAATTCTCAGTCCTACCTAAAATTAGAATAAAAGGTAATGGTGCTTCTTAGAACTGAACTGTTTATTTTAGCACATGCATTGTGTTGCTGGAGAGGTTGTGGGGTTTTTGTTTGTTTGTTTTGCTTTGTTTTTTAAATTGCAACTAGTTTTTATTTGACTGAAGGATATAAGAATAGGACACCATCGGCACTCAATATACATCAACTAATTGATGCTCATTATAGCATAAATAAAGTCTATGGAGACTTCCTTTTTGTTTTAGTTTCATCTGTTCTAATAGTTAACGTGAACTTGAAGTGAACAAATGTCATTGTTCTGTCAGAAAGCAAAGCTTTCCCTGAGAAGGTTAGCCCTTCTGTGTAGCTCCTTCTGCTGTGCAGGAATGAGCAGCCTTGGTCAGTCATCAGCACCTGTGCACATTCCCACAATGGAGATGCAAAACCAGCCGAGGATCCCTCGAGCGTCTGCCTAACAAAACTGTTAATCAGCAAGACCTAAAGCCCAGCGTAAAACCTTGTTCCAAAAAACAGGCAAGACTTACTCCTATCCTTCACATCCTTCACATATGAATCGCACTGTGCACCCTACACACAGACACGCAGTCATTGACACAGAAATGAACACCCAGATGTGTGTGTGTACACAAATAGGTAGATGAAGATGTAGGTGTATGTAGGTGTAGATACAGACTAAGATGTAAAAGGCACAGGAAACCTAAGAGGAATATTGTTTCTAGTACTTGCGAAACGTATGCCTTTTATGCCAAGGTCCATTGATTCCTGGGGAAGAACATGTTTCAGGGCCCTTACCTGAATTTAGGAAGAAGGATCTGTGGGTCGAATTGCATCTGGCCCAATCTTGCATTCCTGGTAGTGTCTTCCTAAAATGTTGATTCCAGTGTAGTGAGTCTATGTGTGACATATTCCTCTGTATTCCTGGCATGCTTCTCGTTGATGCTGGTCTTTGTGACCACTCGATGTCTTCTGAATGGGATTTGAAGCTTTAACTGTACATTATTTCTTCTTTGTAGTTTTACTGGTCAGGGTCATATCATAAAATAGATTCTTAGCATAATACCAGTAATATTTCCTTAAACTAATAGTCAAGCATACTAATTCTTCCAGGCAAGAGTTGGTTTTCTTTAGGAAGTACCATTGTTAACCCCCATTATGACTTGGCAGGCAAGCCACACTTGAGGCAAGCGGGGCATTTGGTCATCACACTAAGCTCCTTTCTCCTGTGACCAGTCATTTGGTAGTGGCTTTCTGGAGCAGGTGAGGAGGAAGTTTCTGAGCCCAAGTCCAAAGCTGCTTGAGAAGTGTAATGTTCTTGGTTGGGGTGAGTCATTAGAACATCTGCCACTCACTAAGTTTACTGTCCTCATGGTCATGAGAATCCTTAGAACAGTCTGAAAATGACCATGAAGCTCAATCACTTAAAGAACTATATTAAATTAGTGGGTCTTGTACACAGAACAGAGTACATGGGTAGATTATGTTACAGAACACTACGGATTTCTGACACAGTAGCTACCTACTTGTCACAATGTATTTCTGATACAGTAGCTACCTATTTGCCACATTATCCAGTTACATCTCATTGCTGTTCACAGCATGCTTCCTGTTACCCTGAAATTCAGCCACTTCATAGAGGAACTGAATAAGGAAAAGAAACTTTCTGTCAATTATCTGTAAAGGTCATAGAGTTAATGACTAACTGGGAGGTTAATTAGATTCTGAAAGCCTCTTCATATCAATTAAATCTCTTATCTCTATGTTTCAGTAAATAAACTCAGTAACTACTCAGGGCTACTGGTCTGAGGGAGGAAGCATTATAAACAGCATCTGTAAATGAATGTTTGTTTATTCTCACAAAAAAATACTACAAAAAACCTATATATGTGAGTTAATTATGGCACCACCTCAGTTTCTGAATTGTGTGCTGTATTTTTCAAAACAACATGCAAATCCTCCCTTACTTATAACAAAATGCCATAGCCTTATAATAGCAATGAGACTATTTCATAGAGAGGAAAACTGAGGTGACAGTGACCCTAGGAATAGCTAGTAACTGAAAAGTGATCTATGTTATTCTTTCAGTTTCTGAAACACAATACTTTTGATGATAGATAGATAGATAGATAGATAGATAGATAGATAGATAGATAATAGAGATACACACACAAACCACACACACACACAAATATATATATATATATATATATATATATATATATATATATATATATATATATATATTTGTATATATATATATACATACATACATACATATGAGGGAGAGAAAAAGAGAAAGAGAGAGAGAGTAGTGATGAAAGTCCAACTCCAAGTTTTGATTTTTCTAGAAAAGTGCTTCCCTCCTGAGTTATATCTTCTGTTCTAATGTATATATTTTTTATAAATTCTATATTTAGCTTTTATGTTATGATGATAAAGGAGTCATTCTTGTCACATGAGTTGTCCTGGATAATAGAACCACATTTTACAGAAGCTGAAATAAGTCAGCATTGGTCAGTAAATGGAGCCACTAACCTTATATACTCATATACGTTGACATTAAGTGACGGTTCAGATCTTCTGTCTCACTATCCAGATGTATTTCAGAGTGTCAAGAACCAAATGCAGCTGTAACTTCATACATAGCCATGCATCATCAAGGGTTTCTATTTACAGTATGAAGTATACTGGTGAGCCGAACACTCTTGTCCATTGCGATAGCTGGCATCATGGACTGGACACCACCTAATGAAGGATATGAATAGCCAGATTCCAGTGATTGGTTCTCCTTAGCTATGATTGTGCTGAGTTCCTTTCATATTAAAAAAAAAAAGCAGAAGTTAAATGGTCATTTTTGTATTGCGAGCATTTTAATGAAACATCATCATTTAATTTGAACTTTCAGAAATATAAATTCTAAAGCCCCACAAATTGGGATTAAAGATAAAATTTTAAAATTAATTTCAAGGGGATGTAGTTCAGTGTTAGAATGTATGTCTATGATGGGAGGTGGCTGGTTTCATTTCCAGCACCCCAAAACACTGTTACAGTAACATAACACACCCATTGTCTGACTGCAGACAAATTATGTAATGTGAGTTAGTATTGTTTCTATTGAAGTTTCTCCTTGGCCTCTAATTAGGATTATGGGCTGTAAAAGATGTCAGAGCCTACTGTAAGCTGTTTAGTTATAAAAGTTGTTTATACTTTGAAAGCCAAGGAGGAAGTTCCGAGAATGAAAAAAAATAAGATAGCAAAGAGAAACAAGTTCTTAACTTGAAGATGTATATTTTATGCTAATAATTTAATAAATACCATATTTTCCATAAATAGCTAGCATTTCACAAAAATTAAGAAATTTAAACAAAAGTCAATATAATGTTTATTTTTCACAAATACTTAGAAAATAAATGTGCAAGACATGGTGCTAAGTGCCCTGGGAAATGAAATGATTGTGCCATGTTCACTGTTCCCCAACCCAGAACAGATAGGCCAGCATGGACAAAACATATATAGCTTTTGCTGTTTCATCCAGTGGATAATGGCGATGCTCGGTCTGAGTGCCAAGCATCTTGCTGGCTGCTGGAGATGCAGCTGTAACTGCCCTGAAGCCCAGCAATCCACACTCCAGGGGGGCACCACTGCCTCGGAGTGTGGGGTAGCCAAGGAAAAGGAAATTACAGCTTCAAGCACCCAGAGGAATGTCAGAGTGAACTTTAAAGGTTTTTGTTTTCTTGATCACTTGTTTATGCTGTGGTATGGTGTGCATATGATGGATCTCAGAGCAGGAGTTACCGGAAGTTCTGAGCCACCAGATATGGCAGCTGGAAACCAAAAATGAGTCCCTTCAAAAGCAGTATGTGCTCATAATTGTTGATTGACGACCCATCTTTCCAGCCCCTCATGGTAGATTTGTAAATGAAAGAGGGACCTTCAGTGATGAGTGGAATACATTGATGTGTGTAAGTATTTATTGCCATTTAAAGTAAAAATAAGATTAATGATCTATAGATTTTTTTCAGTATATATTTAAATATTAAAGAATATGTAAATGCAATGATAGTGTCATAAAATGTATGTACATACCAGGTTTATCTATGGTATGGATACGTTGCAGTCTGATTTCCAATTAGGTTTGATTTTTTTAAATCTAGAGTTTCTCTGTAAACAGGTGGTTATAATTTTAGGGAAAAAACATAAAATATATTAGCAAAATGTAGCAGATATCTTCCTAAAGTTTGATTTAAAAGTTCCACTTTAAAGTTCTATCCCACAGCCTTGACAGAGGAGTCCCCACTCCCTAATTCTAAAACAAGATACTTTGGCTGAGGGGCTGGAAAATTGTTACATACTTGTGTAACATTCCTATAACCTAATGCTCTTCAACTTTTTCTCTCAGTTTAATCATTGGAGGGTGTTCTTGATTTCTATAGTCAATGCTTCACATAGTAACAGCTTGTTGTATATTATGGTCTGTTAGCCAGAGGGTAGGTTTATTTTTAAAACCCTGAACTCTGAATTTTTCTTTATTTTTCCAAGATTGAAAGCAGCTGAAATGCCTGGAGATACAGGTTGAAGGTTGCTTCACAATATGTGGGGAGAGGCTTCCTTCCCTCCTGTGTGTGTGTGTGTGTGTGTGTGTGTGTGTGTGTGTGTGTCTGTATGTGTGTGTGTCTGTATGTGTGTGTGTGTTTAATTTTTTCCTAACAAATGTCTTCTAACTGGCAGTTGTCTAAAAATAGAAAACTGCTTAACTAAAAATAGCCTGGCTCTCAGTCGTGCCAAAGAAAATGGAGAGGCCTAGGCGTGGAACAGGGCTGAGTAATCCATTCTATTCATTCAGAGAAACCTTTGAGAACACAGGCCATGATAAAGTGCCCTCCAGAAACCACAGGCTGGACTCTCTCTTCAGACTTCGAGGTGCCAGTAAACATTTTAGCCCCAGGATAGTTTTTTTCCCCTTCATAGATTGTAAACATTTTCTGAAAGACAAGGCTTTGTTTCACAGAACCTGACAAACTGCCATAAGTAACTTTTGTAAGGTCTTAAAATTTCATAATTGTAAGATTATGAAAAAAGATTCTTAAATGAAAATGTTGGAAAATAATGTACATCATGTAATAATTAACAGGAAACTCTGTTATAATAAAAAAAAGCCCTACTTACTGCTTGCAATTAAACTCAAAACTTTCAAGTTTCACAGAAAGAGATGACTAGTGTGACTCACAGTGGCTGCAGAGCAGCAGCTGACGCGTTGGCTTTAGGCCCTTAGTGGAAGGACGGTTTTGGCGGAATAGATCCCCTGACGACCCTATTTAACCACTTTCTTAAAGCTGTCTTCACCCAAGCAGGATTGTTTTGTTTTTTGTTTTTGTTTTTCCTTTTAATTCTTAAAATGGAATATAAACCATCTTTTAAAAAAAAATCCTTTAGAAGATGGCTTTCTGTTTAAAAAAAAAAAGGCATTCGGAACAAGCCATTTTTTAAACAAATACATAGACAGTTTTTGCTGTGGTGATACCCCACACATACATCATTTTCTTTTGGTTAAGTAATCTTAATAATCAGGTCAAACATAGCAACAGGGTGTGGAAATGTCAGCACAGGTCAGAAGTTGTATGGGTCTGAGCATTGTTATTTCCAGTTCCTGTAATGCAGCTAAGACTCCTGAGACAAAGGAAACTAATGGATGGAAAGAGACTTAAATCATTGCTAGAAGAATCAAGGTCCTTGTATCTGTGTACATTGACTCTTCTGGTCTCCTTCAGTCTTGTAAAGCATTTTGTCGTTTTGCCTGTTGGCCCCCTACCGCTCTTTGTAATGGATGCAGACCACAAGTGATTCCTTTATGCAGCACACAGGGTGTAATTGTGTCTGTGTGGTGTATTAGTAATTACCAAGCTGAATTCCCATATTGTATCTTTACTGCAGGCATGGAAAAATAGGACACACAATCCTGCATAACCATTTTCAACCTAGATAGTGAGCCACGCAGAGCTGAGTTCTAGGGACAAAGCCTTTGATGTGAATAATTTAAAACAAAATTGTCATTATTCACTCAACTTTGGCAATGGTTGTCTTTGTTTGATATTATAGTTTTTTTCACTATAAAACAGTCTTCGCAATGCAAAATGTTGTCTTTTTAATTGTTGACATAAAAATTTAATATTGTTACATAGCATATATTCACTATGCTAGCATACAGAAAGAACTGTGTCAGAGTTTCTACATACAATAGGTTATATGACATTCATAAACATCTCAAAGTATAATTATGTTAGAGTCATTTTGCCCTTAAACAGTCATATTTTCATATATAATTTATCAACCTTAACTCAAGCATTGTTAAACCACAAAGAGCTGACAACAAATTTTTGTTACAGTAAACAGATACAAATTAATTATTAATTTCTTTGCTATAAAATTTGCATCCATCCTTTATGTATTATGTAGTTGTTATCGATTTGACTACCTCCTAATCTGTAGGGACCTGAAACAACTTCAGGACTATTTATCTATAATAGAAGTCAAAATAAAACAAGCAAGTTGATTTAGACAAGATAAATTCCACTTTTGTGTGTATATGCATATCAGATACTTCTAATGACAATGAAGTACTGTTAACTACAGTAGTAAAGAAAGCAATAAGGCCATTTTGATTGAGGATGATAGGATTACTAATTCAATCAGGATGTTAGTTACATTTTATTATCAAATATAAAAATGACCTATTGGTCTTTATGTTTATGTTAAAATTTTATTTTTGACTGTAGATTTTTTTATTCAAGCAATAATTATTAAATTACAACTTTGTACAGAATTCAGCAATACTAGGAGAGAGAGAAAAAAATCTGTACAACATGATCTGTGACTCTTCCAACCATCTAGCTAATATAGAAAATGCACGTAGGAACCAACTAGACAAGACAATTTAAAGAGACAGTGTGTGAGGTGTCTTATGAGGGCAGCATAGCGTGTATCACAGAGCAGCAGCTCTGAAACTACCTGAGTTGCCTGCTTCTCTCTGCTGTATGACTAACACTTTGTCCCAGATTATTTATGTTCTGTGTCTCAAGGTCAAGGTTTGCAAATGGGATAGTAATAATAACTAGTAAGAACATTTTGAAGACTTGGAACAGCTGTCTGGCCCATAGTAAAATTTATAATGAAGATTATAATGATGATGGTATATGGGACAGACTAATACTAGTAGGAAGCAGAATATTCAACCCTAAAAATATTATGTATTGTCATTCTAGGTTCAAAAAAGTAAAATTCAGAAAGGAGCTTTAAAGGCTGTAAGGGAGATCATTCAAAAGATGAGTTGATTCAGAGCAGCGTGAGAAGGGGGCAAAGATGAAAAGTACTAGCATGTCAATAATGATACAACATGAACATACAGGGAGGGGTAGGAAAAGGGCTGCGAGGTAGTTAAATGAGAAGAGCCAGACCCAAGAAACGCTAACTGCTCAATGTGGAATTATATGTGATAAAAACATCACATAATATATGTGATGAAAAAGACACGATGGACTCAAGCTGGAGAATAGCAGGAAAGAAAACCTGGGAAAGTTTTGAGTAAAATTAGCTATCTCAAAATAGAAATAGTAGAATTTTTTTCAAGTGCTAACCTATTTTAATTTGTATAAATACTGTACGTGTACATCTGTGGAAAACCAAAAGCTTTTCTTGTGTGTGTATGAGAGCATGTTTGTGCATTGCAAGCTGTTTCAGTGACCGTGCAAATATCTGTGATTGTACATAAGACACTTTTAAATGCATATGATTTCAGTTTACACTGATAATGTGCAAATGCATTTCTCTGGATAATATTTACTACATACAGTACACTAAAATTTTATAGAATCTGAGGTCACATATTTAAAGCAACATAAGAATCTGTACATAAAATTGGAGAACTTGGAGTTTCCTAAGAATGTGCAATTTTAATGCATATATATATATATATATATATATATATATATATATATATATATAAACAGATCAGGACTCTGTACACATAAAGTATCAAAAATGAAGACCTTTAAACTTTCTATATACTGTAGAAAGTGGGAAGCCTGAAAGCCCAGCTTTCTCACTACTGCACTGGCTAACGTGGTACAAGATGCAGATACAAACTGGAGACTCAGAAACCACGTTTCCATACTTGTATAAACTGTAACCTTGGGCATGTTTCAATATTCCAGTAAAATTCAGCTTTTTAAATTGTAACCTCGTGTTTGGTCTTACTGTGAACATCAGTGAGTAAATGCCATTAGCACAAGTAGGGTGTGTGATTTTCAGGCATGCAACGCCATTTCTTTTCTTGCTGCTCCCCATTAGTCAAGTTTTAAAACATTGAACACAGACACACACACACACACACACACACACACACACACACACACACACACTCACACATACCCCCACACCCCTTCCAAGTACTGAACTCAGCAGTATATTTTATTTTTACAACTTAAAAATCATTTTGTAAGCTAAGGGTCATAGTGTGCCTGCCCTACTGTGTTCAAGGGCCTGAGAGGAGTGAGTCCTCAGCATAGGGAGTGAAGTCATTTTGTGAAGTACTTTACATGAAAGAGGTATAAATCATACTTGATGAAGTTCTTCTAACAGTCTATTGATTTTTTTTAAATTGAGGAAATATGCACAAACGGAAAACTAATCCTGTTAAGAAACATCAAAATAAAAGGATGGACCAACCAGTGACTGCTGCAGCCAGGGATCCCATAATCAGCCACCAAACACAGACACTATTGCATACACCAACAAGATAGTGCTGAAATGGCCCTGATATAGTTGTCTCTTGTGAGGCTATACCAGTGCCTACCAAACACAGAAGTGGATGCTCACAGTCAGCTATTAGATGGAACACAGAGTTCCCAAGGGAGGAGCTAGAGAAAGTACCCAAAGAGCTGAAGGGGTCTCCAACCCTATAGGTGGAAGAACAATATGAACTAACTAGTACCCCCCAGAGCTCATGTCTCTAGCTGCATATGTAGTAGAAGATGGCCTAATTGGCCATCATTGGGAAGAGAGGCCCCTTGGCCATACAAACTTTATATGCCCCAGTACAGGGGAACGCCAGGGCCAAGATGTGGGAGTGGGTGGGTAGGGGAGCAGGGTGGAGGATGAGGGAGGGTTTAGGGGACTTTTGGGATAACATTTGAAATGTAAATGAAGAAAATATCTAATAAATATTAAAAAAAAGAAACATCAAAATAATGTTGAAAAGGAGTAAGAAGGACTCCATCAAACAGGGTACCTATTCCAGTTTCTATTAGCAAACTTTGTTAGGGTTATAATTCAATGTATGGTTTTCCTTCTTAACTGTGTGCCTCTGAGAAAAAGCATTGTGTGTGAGAGGGGTGGAGTGTGAAGACAGTGAGCTTTAAAAGACTGAGATGGTAATCGACACTCTAACAAAGAGTGCCTCTCCTCTGCTGTCCGTTCCTTTCTGACTCAAGAATAATTAATTTCATTATAATACTAACCAGTCAGAGGTGTTTAGTGTGGTGATCCTGTTAATGATAAAAATACATGCGTGTCCTAAATTGCTTCTAGTGAAACTTTTAAGTGTCTCTGTGCCAACTCCCTCAGTATTTTGATGGCAGTATGATCCATGCTGCTGGAAGGAAGCCAAGCATTTGCTAATGTATTATACATTTGGCTCAGTTCCAGGACAGCAGGTGTTTTAAATATTCCAGTCACACACCCACAATGTATATTGCCACTGGGGGAAGTAGCATTTCTAAACCACTCATGTTTACTCTGAACCACACCTAGTTTGCTCTGTAAGGACAGTGCGGATGAACCGTGATGGGGAAGGAACCTTTCTCTGATTGGAGGTGCAGCAAACAAGTCGTTCTGAAGTCTACACTTGACTACTGGCTCCTAGACCAAGGCACTAGTTGTTAGTAACCAGAAAACAAGTATGGAAAATCCAGGGAAACAGTTCAACACTTTCCATTACTGAGTTCCTGTGAATAGGAGAAATTCTACTTCTATTAGCGAAATAGTAGTAAATTGTATGATAATAAGTTGGTAGGTTCTGATTCGAGGTAGAAATCTGTGTGTCATTAGAATCCACCATTCAGTTTGCAAGCAAACTAATGTGAAAAAAGAAAAAAAAACCCAAAATCTGACTTTCCTGGGTTTCTAATTACTAAATTGAACTATTTCCTTTTAGAGGAAAAGAAGGCAATAGTAGCTGTATGGAAATACATCTACACAGAAATAATTCAGAAAAGTATTTCAAAAGTTTTAACTTCCTGCTAGATCCACACATGCACAAGAGACAGAGATCGAAGGAGAGAGGGGGGAGAGGAGGATGAGGGGAAAAAGAGGGGAGGGCTGCTGCTGCCACTATCCACTGCTGTGGCTTTCATAAAGGGAGGAAACCTGCAGTCCCAGCCCATGAACTCAGATGCACAGCTTCCATTTCCCTAAGCACAGGTTCCTGTGTCAGATCAACAAACCTTCATTGATCTTTCTCCAACCCTTTGGCCTCAGCAATAAGTAATGCACAAGGGCTGGGAAGAGGCTTCTGACTGCCCCCTGCCACCCGCTTTCACCTCATGCTTCATTTCAGTATAGATGGGGCCTCTTTGATGATTGGTCAATAATGCACATTACCTCATGGAAACAGGCTTTGAACTGCAATTTTACTTCCTCTTTTAATGGTGCTGTTTCCTCTCATCTTTCAACTGTGATCTTTAAAAAGAAGCGAGATGTTATTCAAAGCAATGGTGACGGCAAGTTTGAGCATTGTGAAACTGTTAAGTGGTTAGTTAGTGTTATTTGTCCAACAGAGAACTGATGTTAAACTCCATGCAGAACTCCAAGCATGGCTACGAGAAATGCCGGTAAATATTATACAACATGATTTTATTTCCATTTTCACAAAATCCAGTTTTTCATCTGAGAGACATGGGTATTGAGTGTGCTGTGGGAAGCCTCCAGAGAAAACAGCGAGTTCACAACTGAAGAGACAGTCGGAGACTGTGGGTGGCATTTCTCTGCTGAGTCAGGTCCCCAGGCTTTACCAACAGTGCAGATTTTCTGACAAGATGTGAAAGCCCAAGTCTGTGGTCCCTGAAGCTCTTCTGTAATATTCCCCTTTTCCTTGCAACTTTGGGAAATTTTCACTTAAGATTTTATTTTTCCCCCTCTTCCTCACAGCTGTTAAAGAAAATTGAGAAGTTTTACACTGGATTCCTTTACATTTCCTATCACCCAGCCTATAAATTAAAACAGCATTACTTATGTCTGTGTTAAAATGGAGGAAAGAAGCAGCCCATGTATCTGTGGCTAGGAAAGGAATCCTTAAGATGCATGCAAGTTTTCCGCAAGACCCACACTGCTGTACAGAGACCATTAATCGTTTGCTCATAAAAGTATATACATTCTCTTCCACACCCACGTCTTCCCACCCCTCACCTGTCCAGGCAATCAGAAACAAAGAACTAAGCAGTTGGCTTAATCTCAAAAGTGTAGATTCTCCCAAAATAAATAATTAAAACGTGTTTTTCTCAGTAACTGAGAACTGGGATTCTTACGAGGAGCACCTTACTAATAGTAATAGCTCTGCACATGGATGCCCCCAGCTCAGCCTACTTGTCTTAGACCAGACTCTCTCTCAGTCTCAGGAGCTGAAAGAAATACAATCTTTCTGTCCCTTCCTTTTAACCAGAGAGATACTGCCTAGCTGCCAGAGAAGGGGCTGTCCTCTCTATCCAGTGGTCATTGGAGTATCAATGGGGAAATACTATAGATAAGATTACATGTTAGAAAATACATTTTATTATAGATAATAATAATAATAATAATAACAATAATAATAATTTTTCCACCCTTGGTGGAAAAAATTATCAGGCAAACTGGTCAAAAGTTGCATAGATATGATTTTCATGTTTTTGTGTGCTTGGTTGAAAGACTCAACCCAGGTACACTCTTGCACATACTAGGAATGCACTCTACAGATGAGCTATGTTCCCTGTCCCTAGGAAATCTTTATTAATATTCAATCTGGCAGAAACAGCACAGTTCTAATACCTTAGTAAATCCTTGGAAATAAGCAGTATAGTTCACACACAGTAAGCTTGCTTCTATAGTAACTATCTTAGGATTATTTTTCCTAAACCATTCGCATTCATGGAATGTCAATCATAGGAGATATATATATATATATATATATATATATATATATATATATATATATATATAGTGTGTGTGATATATATATATAGTGTGTTATATATATATATATATATATAGTGTGTTTTATATATATATATATATATATATATATATATATATATATATATATATAGTGTGTGTGTGTGTGTGTGTGTATCCATGCAAGGATTCATGGTTAACTCTTGACAAAGATAATTGCTCCACAAATGGTAGATTTTATTGCTGAGAATATTAAGAAGATTAATTTTTTGATAGTGAAGGAAGATTGATTTAGTTTCCTCTTTGTGAATAGAAGAAAAAATATTTTCATGATTATCTGGTAAAGTATGTGGAAGAAATGATTGTGCAAATGAGCATTTGTAGCTTCACCAATAGACTAATAAAAATCACTAAGATTTCATAAGCTATAAAAATTGAAATGTCGAGCTTAAAAGTCAGGTTGCAGAACATTTCCATGGACAACTGAAGCTGTTGTGAGAAAACACACAGCTGAAGCTGATAAGAATGAGAACCCTAATTCCTGGAAACTCCTCAGAGAAGGCCATCTTGGGCCAGAGCACAGAGTAGGCTATGGCTGACAGCCTCCACTTAATTGTTGTGAGTTAGAGATCAGATTGAGCCACTGCCCATAGTGAAGGTCACAGTGGCTTGTGATAAAGTATACTGTATGTTAGATCGTAAAGTGCAAAGCTAACAGGACAAGAAGCTGACTAACACACTGACCAGTGCTTTGTGGCCTCATTATCTTGGCTTTGCCTGTCTTTGACAACATTACAACACTGCCATTCATTCTTTCGTTCTCTCCCACCCAAAGTCTGTCTGTCTGTCTGTCTGTCTGTCTGTCTGTCTGTCTGCCTCTGTGTGTATCATCATGTTCTTTGTAGTCTGCACTATCATTATTCCTTTTCTTCAGCATTCTCTCTCTACACCTTTCTACAGTGAAGTCTTCAGTGATCTTTCTGACCTTTGGATCATCCATTCAAGATGAAAGTAACTGAATGAAACCTTAGCCTTACTGTTTGTATAAAATATGAAATCATAGAAATGTAATTTTACCAACTGTGACTTGTTAAAGTTTTGGACCCTTTGCAGATATAGGTATCTATCTATGTTGATTCTTAAAAGTATAAAGTTAGAAATTTTTAAGCGTGTTCATAAATGAATAACAGTGATTTAGTCTGTAGGTCTTGCTCACAATATATTAGTGATACTTCCAGGCTTTCCAAATCACTTTTCTATGAAATGTGCTCCGTTTATAAGTATTTTATCTACAAGAAAAGCTCCAAGTTTCTACAATGACTTCATTAGATGTTTTCATACTCTTTTGTTCTATTACTTCATCCTATTTATTCTAATCCTTATACTCAATTTATAACTGCCTATGCTAATAAAAACTAGCTCTCCACATTAATACTGTAAAAATAACAGGAACTGGAGTATGAATCTAAGAGACAGGAGCCTCCAAATAACAAATGATCCAGCCAACCTCAGGGCATGTCCCAGTGGAAAGCTGAGCTGAGAGTCCTAATTCAGAAATGCTACTGGCACTTTTGATGTTGGTCCTAGAAGCACTGTTCAGTTATTTAGCTAGTGCCAGATGGAAATAATTATATTGTTAAGAAAGCAAATAGTGACCTTTTGATTAATGGATTCAAAATCTACATTAGCTCATGAAATTCTAAGGAATCTGTTCTTTCCCAGGTATGAGGAAACTCAGTTAAAAGGCACAGCTGTGCTCTCTGGAAGCTTGGTTTGGAATGAGGCCTGGGTAGGAGGTTGGTGGCGGTATAGTGGGAAGACTCATGATAGGATTGCATGGAGAACATGCAGAAAGATATGGGGACAGTGCTGGTGTGCTTGGCAGGTGCAGCCTGACATCCAATGCAAGACTGAGATTAAGCATGTCCTGAAAAGGTTTGCAGCATATTTATTTTAAAACACCTTTTTTTTTGACCATTAAATACTAGAAGCATGTAACACTTCTTTCTACTAGATACCTACTCAAGACCATTGAAGAAAACCCAACACCTATTCTTGATCCACATAATCTGTGGTGATGAGATAACACTGTACAGTAAAGACTCTAATGCTCTTGTGATTCCAGACACTAATTTACATTTTGATTGGGAAGATAAGATATAGATTGGGCCTTTGTTTTTCAGAGTCCCTGTCCTTAGGAATTCCTTCCCACCTAATATCAGCATGGATAAATGGAATGGAGTTCTAGTCATTCACCATTGACAATACCCTATAAACTTAAATCTCTATTTCCAAGCTGATCCTCTGATCCTAAACCTGTGCACAATCTTTTCCTCATATCTGACTTCTAGCTGGCCTCTCTGATTTTCTGCTCATACATAGGTCTCCTGAAGTCCAATGTATTCAGTCTACCTAGATAACTGGCCTGGCTAACCAACCATTAGCAACTCATTACAAGTTAAACCCTATTAAAAGAAAAGATGATATATGATGAGAAAGAATAAGATGAGAAAACTAATATTACATGAACAAAGTCCCATGAATGATTTTTATATTGGCTGTGGTGGTGATGCAGCCACAGACCAAGGCTATTGACCTTTGAAATGTAACATTACTTCTGTAAGGAGAACTCCACATGTATGGGAAGGAAGTGGGGTTTCTAGCCATAACTGCTTCTTAGCCTGTCTGAGGCTCCATGCTTTATGTCACCAGGCTATCAAAGCACTTTTCTTCTATACAACTCCTGTCCAGAAGAGTCAACTGATTTGTAGTAACATCCTACTGTCAGGATCTCTAATTGCCAGGACCAGAAAGTCCTCAAGAGACATCCTGTCTGCATTAGTTTTACAATCTAAAAAATAAAAACTGCAATATGATCAATAATAGAGATAGCATAAAGATATGAAATAAAAGTATACCATTTTAGAGATACATAAAAGAGATCAGTAACCATTTTTCCAGGGGCCATATAGAGCTGATCAACTCTATAACTGAACTAAATTCCATGCCCTCTATGAAGTCCACCATACTCTGTTCATCCTTTTTCTATTTTTAACTTTTATATGAGATGGTAATCCCAGAGAATGCAGATGGATAACCTGCATTCACATCTAATAGCTACTCACTGTGGGTTTTCAGATCATGTTGTAATTCCACTTTTAAAAAGAGCCAATGTTCCTGAAGCCTTAGATCCCATTATTAAGAACAGTGTTTGCTGAACAGCATCTGTATGCTGGACAAAACCAGGTTGCAGACGTAAAGAGTGTTCTCTGTCCTGGAAGCTTGTTCTCACACATGCAGATTTCCTACCTTGGACATCCACAGTAGCTGACTGACAGGCTGTCCTTAAAGCACCCCAGTGACACTGCATAGTCCTCAGACCTTTGTTACTCTCTAACATGTCAGGGAATAGGGGTGCCATTGCTAGTTTGTGCGTACCATGGTAAATGCACATCTCTGGAATGTTACATTTCAGACTGAGAATTAGAACCTGCAAAGTCTTCCGGCTGTACTCACTGGAAAGATGTTACATAAAAGGTCCTTTCCTATTTTTGCCATCAAATTACTGTAGAATATCCAAAAAATTATACTGGGAATGGATTGTTGTTGAGGGAAATAATAAAAAAGAATCCAGGCTATTGCCAGTGAGGTCCCAACAAGCTGGCTGGCCAGGCTCTGGTGGGCAATGGCCTGCCTGTTCTCATCTCATGGAGACTCTCTGACTCAGAGCTCAGAAATATCTCCACCTAGCTCACTAAATTCCTACTGGGGAGTCGCTGCCATGCCAGTCCCATGCTTCAAAACTCCCATGACCCTTGTGGTACACATCTGGCAAACCCACACTTTGCCACCATACCTTTTTCTCTTGAACCTAGTCAAGCCAGCATGTGAAGGAAAACACCACACAAACTTAGTTCAGAAACAATGGTAACTCAATCACTGGGCACAACAACTAGAATCCTAATCTTGTAAGCCATGTTAAATCTAAATCCTCTGGTGGCGAATCCTAGTAGATTCCTAGTGAATTCACCATCTAAACCAGGAGACACTCATAGGTACATCTTGTCCTTTCACTGTCCCTATCCAAAAGCCCCTATCTCTCTCCTGCCTCCTCTCTTTCTCTCTCCAACCTGGACATCCTGCCTACTTTCAAAGTGATTGGTTCCTTTATTAACTAGGGGAAGGAAGGTTCACAAGAAGCCACCTGAGTGACTCATTCCTCATTCCAGACAACCCCTCCTGGGAAAAACAGAATTAACATCAAAATACCAACAGCACCATTGCCATCCACAATAGATTGTGACCACTTGATGGGATATAGGCTACTTTGTGAAGTGATAAATGTTCAAGTGGCAGGAGGAAGAGAGTAAGGATGTAAGTGAAGCCTGACTGTCTTCAGATTCTAGAACTGGCCTTGTCTCTTCCATGCCCACCAGTAAAGAACTCGAGGAATGGAAAAGAAATTGAGGAATAATTCATTTCTGTCCCAGATTGAGGTCTATTAGCAGCTCATGTTGAGCCTGTAACTGGAGACCTAAAAACTATGCTATAGATGAAGGGCAGAGAGGGATTTCCCACTGGGTGAGGAAAAATGGGCCAGAGTCAAGCCCATTAGAGTTCTTAATTCTCTTCAGCCTTCAGAGAGACTAGTGTTTTTTGGCAAGGAAACACTATCTTAGGAGTTACCTCTACATCTTAGGAGTCTCTCAATGTCTTACAAATAAAGCTTTATGTCTCTTTCTGAGGTATTAACAAATGTTTTAAGATACCAGTGAATCCACGGCTAGCTTCACATCTTTATTTTTGTTGCTTCATAGAAAAATCTATGTATCCTCTGCATTTCCAACAAGCTAGAAGTAGACCAGAAATCCAACCAACAGAGAGTTTTTGATGTATATCAGGGAAATGTTTATTCCCAGGGAAAACTAAAGGTATAAAGATACATGTTGCATACTTTGATTTTTGTTCTCCTTGTGGTAAACGGGTTAGAAGCAGCCACAAAAATACATCTCTGGTGCAAAAAAAAAAAAAAAAAAAAAAAAAAAATATCCAATTAGCAATTGTAAGTTGACTAAGGTCTGCAAAGCAGAGAGGAAAAGTAAGCAAAGAAATCACAGACAGCAATGAAAGGCATAGATCAAGAGTGTTTGAATCTTCCTACAAACGTGGGAAATGATAAGAAGATTCTCCTTTGATGAAAACAGTGCTCTGGAAAATGAGAGAAGAACTAAAGGGGAGAAGCAGCAGAAGAGTGTGCTGTACATGCTTGTGTGTGACACGGCTCTTGGTGTCCCCCATGGTTTATAAAAACAGCTATATTGCAATCAGGTTTTCATTTTAATTAGACCCTGCCTGATGTATAAAGGAGGCGTATGTGGAAAGTGGGGTCAGAAACCAAATAGGCTGAGGAAGGAGACGGAAAAGCAAGACGAGCAACCAATGAGAGGAGTTGATGGAAGGGAGGATGGATTGTGGGCTTCTGGCTCAGAGAGCTAAGTTGTAGCACTTTCTGAGAGGGGACTGGAATAAGAGAGGAACTGGAATCAAGGAATAAAGTGGGAAGAGAAATAAACAGAAATCTCCTAAGTCCGGGAGAAAGTGGAACCAATAGTGACTGACAGCAGAGTTGCACCGCCAGGTAAGAAAGAGTAGGATATAGGCCACTGTGGTCTCAAATGATCTCATGCAGTGACCCTACATATAAATGGAAGAATCACAATAGACAAGAAACTATGAGGAAACAAAAGTATATGTTATAAATTACTGCAGTTACTGAAGATAGCATATGCATCTACTTTTGTTAGTATGAAATATGAATAGTTTATAAGAGAAGATGCTCTGAAGAATTATTTTTNCTGCTTCCTGATCTTTGTTAATTTATTCCTTTCCTCACTTTCTCAATTGTTGAATTCATTCTGGCTTGCTTTCTTTCTTTCTTTCTTTCTTTCTTTCTTTCTTTCTTTCTTTCTTTCTTTCTTCTTCTTCTTCTTCTTCTTCTTCTTCTTCTTCTTCTTCTTCTTCTTCTTCTTCTTCTTCTTCTTCTTCTTCTTCTTCTTCCTTCTCCTCCTCCTCCTAGTCCTCTCCTTCCTCATCCTCTTCCACCTCTTCCCTCTTTTCCCCCTTCTGCTTCCTTTTTTGAGAAATCAACATCAGCTATTCTTCTGGTTCTTCCTGAATTTGACTTACTTTATGAACATTATACATAGCTTGTTTCCTGTATTTAGCTTTAAATTGATGCTGGATTCGGGATGTCAGAAAGCTTGGTGGATGAAGTGTTCCAGACTTCCCACCTCAGCACTCTTCTATCCCAGACACATAACGTCTGAGTTCCAGAAGAGTTGTGGTGGAAAGACCCTTAAGGACTTAAAGCCACTACCCAGTCAATCCTGAGGAAGTCTGCACCATCTGATTTGCACTAGAATCACTCATATTTGCAAATTCTCCCCCAGGTTAAGATGTTTTCAAAATAAGACTAATCCCAGAGCCTAGAAGAATTGGGGACTACAGAGCAGTTTTTGTCACATCTGGATAAAGATGAGCTAAGCTCAAGAGTGTGGCAACATGCTCGTTGACACTGTGTACATGTGAATATTCACAAACATTTCCCCTTCTCTTCCCTTCCATGTTTTTTTGTGCTTTTCTGTAATTTACACTCTGCTTAGAATACCTCTTCCTTTCTCCCTTTTCTATGAATTCATTCTCACTGTCCTTTTGCCTTATAGAAGTTATATACACACAACTTCCTTCATTCATCATTGTAGCATGATCACCTATCCTAAGGTTTAAGTTTATATCAACCCACTCATTTTTAAGCTATGAGATTAAACTTCTGAATTATAAAGGAACTTCAAATTATGAATTATGAGCAGCCCCATGTTGTTTTCTTACTTTAAAACTATACATTACAAAAATAACAAGTTTGTAGCAGTTACTTTAAAATACTAAGATGGGAAGTTTTTAAAATTACATGAAGTAGTAAATAAAATAGTAAGAAGAGAGAAATCCCCATAACGAAAGCCTGGCAGTGAGCCTGAGCTTCCTCCTCCTGACAGACACTTGTATGTTCTTTCCAGCTCTGTGTATCCATTTCAGTCTCTGATTATGTCTCAATCATTTATGGTTGTTGCCATATCCCAGGTCCCATGCTACATCCTGGCAATACAGGATAACAAGTTAACAGGCTTGTGCTATAAGAAGCTCCCAGGAAGAGCAAGAAAGCATGCGACAATTTGAGCACTATAATCAGAAAACCATTTTACATCTGGAGGACCAGAGGCAACACCCAAGACAGAGTAGCAGTTAGCAAGCAGACATTAAGTGGTCTAGATCCTGCTGCTGTCTCTGCCTCACAGTCAGACAAATTCAGTTCAGTATGGAGACCCCAGAAAACGTTAACAAGAGGAAAGGTGTCTTTCTTTCAGCTCTGAAGCACTTGTTGAGTTGAGCACTAAAATATGTCAGACTGCTGTGTGCTTAATTTAAAAACAAAACACACACAAAAAACAAAACAAAACCAGAAAAAGCTTTTGTTAAGGGCCTCTTAAACCCCTTAATGCACCCAAGGAGACAAACTCATAAATGTTGAATATTGAATAATTAAGGATTCAACAGTAAATGTGCATAATAAATTTGTGCATGGGTGGTTAAAAGAAAAATGCTTGAGCTGTGTTATGGGAGGAGTTAAAAGCCCAGGCAAGATGGCATACCAGCTGTGCTTGGGAGGAGGACAGACTTACTGACTTACTCCCCAAGCCCCACTGGAAGAATTGGATCTGCCACTGCTTCTGCACCTTCTGGGAGCAGGAGGAGACCCAGATGACCCCTGGGCTCACCCACACTGCAGTCCGAATAATTCTATGAGCTGTCATATTTGAATGCTTATGTGAAGTAATCTGTGGTCAATAGAAAACGAGTGGTGATATTTTGTTACATTGGAGCCATTCAAACCTTTAATTGATGTTTTCTGCTTTACTGAAAAGTAACTTACTGAAAAAAAAAAACCTTCAATGCCAATATCTTTTTTTAGGCTTTATTTTCTAATTATATGTACTTGGCGCCTAGAGATCCGTGCATTTGAGTGTGGGGTTCAGCAGAGGCCGGTGGTATTAGATCCCATGGATCTGAAATTACAGTTACGTGTTCCTCCGCAACTGAGAACAATGCAGAGATCAATGGCTAGGAGAAAGCCCAGCCACAGTGGATACATCTACATCACAGCTCCTGCATTTATGACCCAGGGAACATCATAGAGTTGAGAGCTGAAACATTGTAAACGTGAAAATACCAGGAAGTTTACTGTAACAGTCTCTCCTAGAAATGGCAGTATAAACAATGGAGAATAACAGTCATAATTGCATGCTGATGTGAAAGAGAGAAAATGGCATGGGGTTCCACCCATAGACAAAGAACTATAGGCACCTAGTAACTAGCACAAGTGGAAGAGTTAACCGCTGCTGGGGACGAGCTCCTTAGAAGAGTTAACCGCTGCTGGGGACGAGCTCCTTAGAAGAGTTAACCTCTGCTGGGGACAAGCTCCTTAGAAGAGTTAACCTCTGCTGGGCATGAGCTCCTTATTGGCCATCCAATACGAACTGGTCAGGCCAGAAACCAATAGAGAACCCAACAACAAATACACTGCAGCAGATTCTATTTATATCTTTGTGTGTACTCACATACACACACACACACACACACACACACACACCTTCCATTAGTAGAAGGAAAGATATGCTTAGAATGAATATTAATCTAGACATAAACCATGTAATAGTTTTATATTTTGAACGTTTTAAGATTTTTAACACAGATACTTTATGAGTTAATTTTTCTTATACATGATTCACTTGCCTAATAAAGACAAAAGTGCTGATTTACTAAACTCACAGTATATCATTGTATCTTTTTCATTTCTGGAATGAGAACAAAAGAGAATTGTAGTATAAATAAATGTAGTATAGAGACTGCTTACAGATTTGATTATTAAAACCTGTAGAGAAATTCCTCGGCACTTAGTCTTGCCCTATCCCAGAACTCTGTTAGAAATCATAAATGAAATATCACTATACTTTTGTTCAGATTTTATATTCCTAATTCCGTATTTAAAGGAGCATCTTAGGGTGGTCAGTTCCAGACGACTTGTCCTGAGCCAGTGTTAGGAGTCCCTGCATACAGTGGTCATTACACACTGCTCTACCTACTGACATGGTTTCTCATACCAGAGCCCACTGAGTGTGTCCCAACCATGTGTGTCCTCTTTAGCTGCTAAAGTCAAGCCCAGGGGACATAAGACCAGAAGAAAGCAAGCTGCCTTTCCTAAGTGCATGAATTTTCTTTCTTGCTTTTTGTGTGAATGCAACATACATGCAGCTAACTAATAATTCCTGCATGTGTTCTTGACACATGAACTCTCCAAAGTCAGGGAGTACCCGTTATGCAAGAAAGCATGATTATTTGGATTTTAACAAAGGTTAATGGGAGTAATTTGGGGGTTTTCACAAAAGGGTTTTAAATTTCAGCTGTATAGTTAGGCACAGATAAAAGTAAGAAGACAATGAAAATATAACGTTATTCAGGACGGAAACTACATACACACAGAGAAAATGGCTGCTTTGAAGCTTTTAATATGAGATACTAATTCTTTGGAGGAAATGTTGAATTTTAATTAAATAGCCTTAAGATGAGATACATAGTCTCACAGAATCGAAAAGGACTAATAATTTAGTTACCTCTTTTGTACTGAGAAGAGGTTCTTTTTAAAAGAAAACTAGAATGTAAAAAATACATAGCTAAAAAGGAAAAGTCTGTTTAAATCATTACATAGGAAAGAGATTACCTAGTTGATAACCTACTGCATAGGACAAGATATAAGACTCCATGTGGCATTCTTTTTCATTTATATTCCCGGTAATGAAATAGAATCTGTTACCCTACATCGATTTCATTAGAATTTTTGAAGCACCTGTCATCTACCATCATCAGTTTATACATATTTCAGGATTTCCCGGTGAACAAATGCAGTAACGAAGGTCCATATGTCCACATGTCTGGGAGCACAGATTCCAAATGTGCTTGGATTACCTGCCTGGACTTCTCCCATCTATTGTGTGGAGTATGACACCTTCTGTCAATCTAATTGCTTCTCTAAAAGCGCCTGCGTTATGCTCACAGTATGACAGTCACTACTATGCGCATATGCCCCCAGAAGCCTCTGCAGTCAATTGATCTAGCCCAAAGGTGTCACTCTTCTGTGGCAAGCTGGCTTCAGTATACAGTCTCACTGAAGATTTGCAGAGTGCTATGGGGGCAAAGTCTCTTTAGATATGTTGTGAGAAAGGTTGATTTTAGTAGGTACTTTCCTTGCCTTCTCATCACACACAGGAAAAGATTGCTTCAAAGTATCGTCATCTGAGGGACACCATACATACAACTCCATCTGTAGAATGGCTGTCTGGGTACTTCCATAATCTAAACAGAGATACCAGAGATAAGAAATATCAGAGACATTTTTCAAGGCCAATAGCAGAGAATATGATTTTGCTAGAAAAGTCCTAAAGGAATATGCTTCAAATCCATTTAGTAAGCCCCTCAGTTCATATTGACTATTCATTATTATGAATAGACAGACTTGGCTAGAGCTAACAGTAGTTCCTTTGTCATCATTAAACAGCTGTAGATTTTAATATAATAAAGATAAAACGGTTCCTCTGGTTCTGCATTCACGCTATGGCATTCGAGTCTGTGCCACCTCTTCCATTTTCCAAGCTTTATAATTCCACCATAATCATTTGTTCTTGGCAGAAATATGTTATGCAAGCACTCAGCTGAGGATAATATTTTTGAACAATTTTTCCAGTGCTCTGGTTATGTGATTATGGGAATTTAGGACTCAGTATTAATTCACTCTCAGATTTTGTGTTTCTGGATCTCAAAAAAAAAAAAAAAGCTTTTTTTAAATAACACAGTTTAGCTTAAATCATCACTTCCATACCAGTCATATTTGTTACAAGATAATGTCACCCAAAACAGGAACGTATTGCGAGAGAACCAGCCGCTGCTGTCTCCCGCTCATTACAGTACCATGCCAGCAGCTTTGTTTGCCCTCAGTAATTCCCATCCTGCTTCAGGTACAAAGAGACTAGTGATTCTTTTGGCTTCTCACTCTCTGAACTAAATGTTTTGTTAACTAGGAGACCTTTTCCACTCTTGACTAAAATTTGATGTCAAGGAATGCAAGCATAGCTTGGTTGGTAGAGGGCTTGCCTCACAAGCACAAAACCCTGAGTTTGATTCATAGCATAGTACCAACCAAAAGTAATAATGCATGCCTGAAACCCTAACATTTGGAAGGTAGAGCCTTGACTACATGAAACCCTGTCTCAAAATAATATTTCTAGGAAGTATAGATATTTTATTCATATTGTTATCCCTAGTGTTTTCCCCAAACTTAATTCCTTAACATTTCAATTTTATCTATACTAGTGTTAAATGAAGTGCTGCCAGTGAACGTGAATGCAAGAGATGAGTCTGTGTTCCTTGTTTCTTAAAATCAAAAGGATTTTGACAGGGAAACGATAGCCACGGCTTGTTCTCAAGCAGTGACCAAAGCTCAGGGACAATGCTTGGCAGTACTGGTTTGAAATTTGTCATAAGGTTTCTTAAACTTGTAGTGAAACACTTGTGAGAGAGAATGAGTTAACATTTTTAGAGGGATTTCAGTGAAATAAAAGCAGTGTGTTTGCATTTTTATAAGCCACAGTATCTACCCACCCAAAAGCTTTGTGAGAATATTTAGCACACATGTATGTGCCAGATGGATTGTAATGACAGTTGGTAAGCCTCTTCTAACCCTTTCGTTCTGTTGTCAGAAATCTGCATATCAAAACAACGATACTTTTTACAATAAGATTTTTTGGGTAAAATACACATTGATAAAATCTTCTGTCTATTAAGACTCTAATTTAACATCATATGGGGTTTTAAGTTAAAGGTTTTCATAAGACTATCTTAATGTACCTTATACAAATATAAATAAGTTACTTTCAAAGACTACTAAATACTCTGTTGATCTTACTTTCTTTTCCCTATGAACATGAATTCTTTTTTAAATTGTGTATGTGAGGTATTATATGTGTTCTATATTGTTTTGTGCGTGTGTGTGTGTGTGTGTGTGTGTGTGTGTGTGTGTTTGAGCATGTAGAGGCCACAGGTTGATGTTAGATATCCTTTCTAGTTTACTCCCTTCCTTTGATTTTTGAGGTAGGGTCTCTCACTGAAGTTGAAGCTAACTTGTTCAGATACACTAGATATCCAGTTCACTCCAGGGATCTGCCTGTCTCCACCACCCTCTACCACAGGCTAGGAGTTGGAGGTACACACACCGACAGCTTTTTACATAAGTCTGAAATAGAGGAACTAAATCCTCGTGCTTGTGTGGCAGTAAGATATTTCACAGCCCTGTGAGTGAATTCTTAGTTTAATAGATTAGATATAGATATAAATTAGATATAGATATGTTGACTGTAATGCAAAACACTCAGTTGCCTTAAAGGTCAAGAATCTATAGAGGCCAAAGCAAAAACATATGATAATACTCCAAGTAGAATGTTCTTGTGGCTGAGATAATACTAACAAAAGAGTTGAAACTGTAAGAAGTTAGTAACTAGAATTAGCATCCTACTGTTTTGTGATGTCCATTCTAGTGTTACTGTGGGAAACCTCAATGAGTACTTGTTCTAGACCAAAATACATGGTTGTAATTTCATGAGAAGGGGACAGGTGGCCCCACCAATTAAAAATTCCTCAAGATTATAAATGTATATTTCATCATCTTGTGTCAAAATATTCATTTAATATTCAAACATCTTACCACATAATAAGCTGTAACCATATGTTTGTTATATTATACCACTATAACATTAATAAATATTTACAGAGCTGCACTACATCCTAGATGTTGAGAAATGATAGCTCCCAGTTTGGTCTTAAGTATAAGCCTTCAATGCCTCAGAAAGTAATTTTAAGTAGCATTATATTTGTTGCACATTGATAGAAATCAATGGATTTGAATTTTTAAGCTGGACACTCTCTTGAAAATGACATCATTCTATTGTCCCCAAATGTATAAATCAAGAATGCAGTGTTATCTCAGGTTTCAGACCCTTGGCTGGGTGTTTCAGCTTTTTCTTTATTTGTATCTGAGTTCGCTATCAAACATGGGTGTGAAGACTTTCCATTAGTAAGAGAAAGATAGCTATACATATCTTTGTAACCAAACCTTGTAGTACCAAGAGAATAAATAGTGTGTGAATCTCTTAATTATTAATATGTCAAGTTTTAAGATTAATCAGGGGTTTTATGATCTCCAAAACTACATTATTTTTGTCCATTAGATTGTACATAGTTTCGTTGAAAACATGGTTTTTGGTTTTTGGTTTTTTTAAGAATAAAATTCAGGACTCCTGACTCATACTTTTCCAAACTGTTACACTGTTTTATTGGTATTTATCTCCTAGTGACAGCTGAAACTAGAGCATACCTACATCAGGAGACAGGAGGCTGGCGAGAGGCCACTGACTTCACTTTCATCTGTCAGGAGAGTCTCAGGCTGATTCGTACTCGCCTGAAACCAGGAGGAGTTTGTGCTGTTTGATAACTCCTGACTTGGTTGTCTAAATACAGTGCTGTCTTCCTTACCCAGCTCAGAATAATGAAGCCCTAAGCTCAGCCATCCCAGAGCTGCTTCCCACTCTTGTTTAGGAAGATAGTTTTTCAATATTGGAAATTTCGATACAGAATCTTACCAGAACAACAAGCAAAAATCATTCACCCAGATGAGCTTCTTCCTCAGAAGCGCTTGGCTATTAGCTGGCTTCTTTAATGCCCCTTTGCCGTCGAGCACCACAAGCACCAGAGTCAAGATGGAATAGTAACTCCAACCACTATGTTAAATCCAGAGATAATGTTTGCAACATTTCTGCTTTTTTTTTTTTTTTTGTCTTAGATTCTGAAATGATTTTGCAACATCCTGACTGCTTGTATTTCTGTGGGAAAAGAGTACTGAATCGCATTACACTTTGCACCTTGTAATTGGTTTTCATTATATATTTCTGAGTTTTGTATCAAGATATTTTACCTTTCTTTGTTCGTTGACTGAAATTGGCTGCAAACAAAATAGCTCCTTGTTCCTTTTTGAAAAAACTAGTGATGAGCACTCTGTTGAAATGGCTCATTCTCTCCTTGTGATTTCTTTCCTCAAACGTAGTCTAGCATATATAGTAGTCTGAAATGCTGGACAGTTTCAATTTCTGTAACATCGCTAAATGTCTCTTACAGCCTTTGTCTAGGTTTGAACTTTGCACATTATGTATTTCAGACATTGAGAAAGAAGGGCCTCAATGGCTGTGACAGCCCAGATCCCGATGCAGACGATTCAGTAGGTCACAGCCCTGAGTCTGAGGACAAGTACAGGAAAATTAATGAAGATATTGATCTAATGATCAGCAGGCAAAGATTGTGTGTAAGTACTCGAAACACCCTTCATTTTTTTTACTCTTGATATCTCTCTGAACCTGGCAGGCATTGAACAAGAAAGAAAACAAAGGCTCTGAAAGCCCCGATCCTGACTCCTCTTATGCACTCACCCCACGCACTGAAGAAAAATACAAAAAAATTAATGAAGAATTTGATAATATGATCAAGAGTCATAAAATTCCTGTAAGTACCAAAGGTAGAGGGCTGGTCTGCTGATAACTGCTGCAGTAACATCCCTTAACCCTCTCGATGGCGGCTTGCTTTAAGAAGCATTGCAAAGTCAGACAGATGAAGTAAGTAGCCATCTCATCCCACAGGCAGTGCATTTAAAAAGCAACCCCCGTGGGATACTGAAATTGCATCAACTCAAAGAGTTGCCATGGAGAAGTTCATTCACAGGTAGAAAAGTTCACAGGAGGAAGAGAAAGATCCATGAGCCATGCCCTGAATTTACACATCCTTTGCAAAATCAAAATACCAATCAAGTTGTTACACAGGACATCAGAATACACTAAAACAACACGAGAATTGCTTTCTGCATACATTTTGTATGCAGAGACCAGATACATGAGTGGAACTGTTGTTCCATCTTACACTGACAGACATCACTTAAGTAAAGGCTAGTTTCTGAAAGACATGCCAGCCCCTCCTCACACACATGAAATTCAACTACAGCACTGAAGGGCTAGAGCTAATATGCTGCAGGGAACAGACTGCATGAAACCTAACGGTAAGACTTCAACATTTGTGTGATTTTAAAGCTCTTATCAGAATATTATGTGCTTTGCCTACACCAACAGTTTCTATGCTTTAACATGTGGCTCAATTTTGTCTTAACCAATTAAGAAATTTTCTAACAATCAATCATATGCCTTGCCAGATAGTTATGAAAAGTAACTTTGCATGCATTATTTTTTGGTCCAGATGTATAAAGAAAAGATGCCCAACTTATTGTTACATTCAGCCAACAATCAAACAAACAATGTTAATTCTATAGCATAAAAGATTACACTCAAGGCTCATATGCTATGAATAATGTTAGTACCTGAATCCTAATTTGTACACCAGCTTCTCAATACATAATTAATTCCTTTTCAGAAAAAGTTCATTTCTAGAAAGTTAGCAAAGCAGCCCAATGCTGAGTACCACGAGCAGATCTGCCATGAAAATGGGCTTTGTTGATTATACATGTAGATGTTTAAGGCCAGAAGCTGTAAACCGTATCCACACTGCACTCACACAGTAAATTAGGCATTGCCACTGTCAGCATACATTCAGCCTTCGTTGGTTGAAATGAACCCTTTAAAATATATTTGTAAAATATCAGGCCGATTAGAAGCTCTGTCCTTATGGATGCTTAGGGTTTTTTTGGTTTTTTTGTTTTGTTTTGTTTTGTTTTGTTTGCTTTTGCTAAATGGAATACTGTCAGTGAGACAACTTTTTTCAAAGTTTCATGAGTTAAATACTTTCTCGAGATTATAATGTAATTACATCATTTTCCCCTTCTTTTTCCTTCCTCAAAACCCTCACATGTACCCCTCCCAGTCTTAAAGGTCATTACCCTTTCATGTTCCACACAGCATGTTCACAGTGTTTTGCTCATCAAAGAACTCTGTATATTCTTACTAACTCTTCACAAAACTCTTAAATGATAAAATATCCATCAGAATTTATTTTACCCAGAAAAGAGAATCAAACTCTTTATTTGGTTTGAGTTCTAGTTCGTATACCCTGAGTTTTCTTGCTATATATAGAAAAAGACTGTTTGAAAGCTGTGTGTGCAAAGGTTTAAAGGTAGGACTGTAAGGCAACACCTTCAGTGCCTGCAGACCAAAGAAATCCTCTGCACAGATCAGAAAGAGGCAAACAACTGCCATATTGCTGATAACTGTCAGCATAGGTGAGCCTAAATATGGAGAAAAGTTGAACCCCCAAAGTGTCAGAATATATGGATCTGTTTCCCTGCATTTTAAGGGAAAGAAGATGTGCTATTCATCTAGATTCCCTGAGATATTTTACTCTGTCATGTATAAAGTCCAAAATCAAGATACATGATTTGTTAAAAGGTACAAGCATGTGTGGCTGGAGGTGAAGCCCACATGAGAGTCTATGGGTAGAGCCTGGAAGAGGAGCCACGTGACCTCTCGCTGTGCCATGGAGTCTTCAAGTCTTCCCAAGTGTCTCAGTGTCCACCGTGAAAGCCAACTTTTTGCACATTGCTCTCTCTTGATGGAAGTTCATTTTGTTGAACATTTCCACAGCTGCTAAAACATTTACAGCAATACAGGGACACTCTGCCCTTGTGAGCAGATAGTGTCTCCAGCTCTTTCAAAACATTACAAGACTGTTTTTCTCTTTCAAAGAACCAGTGTGAAGCATTCCTCTTTTAAAATAGAAATTTTAATACTGAAGTCACCTGTTGGAGTAATATAATTTATGCCCATATTCCTCAATTACATTAAATAATTCATGGGTGATTTGGCATCTTGTCGACCAGCTTTTCCTCCTGCTGGTTCTGCTACAGTTCATGCTGGGCATCGTGGCCAAAAACAGCCTTATTGGAGGAGCCAGGAATTAGCAAAAAGACCTGAGTGGATCAGAAGTAGAAGTAAAATTGCTTGAGAGGAAACGAGGATAGAGCAAATGGGCAGAAATGTCTTTATTTTCTTCAGAAGGGTAGACTGTGAAGACAGTGACATTGATGTACCTAGAATTAGCAGTAGAATGAATTTGAAAAATGACTTGATCCATATCCAAAGGAAGAATGCTTTAAAAAAAAAGGAAAAGAATGACCTCATATCTGGAGGACCAGATAGTAAAGCTCAAGAGGAAGTGGGTGGAGACTATGAGAGATGATAAAGTAGCAGACTGGACAAGCTTCCAGGAGGCCTAAGGTGAGAAGTGAGTAGTGTAAATTAGGTTGGGATGATCACACTATCACTTGTATATAATTGTGTAGGTATCGAATACAGGGGAAGGAAGAACAGGTTCTCAGAAGAGCTCAGACAGGCGGAAAGTCTGGACGCTGAGGACATAAAGGGATGGGCAGATGTGATGTGTGCTACAGCCACTAAGAAGCTACGAGCAGACAGCGATAACAGCAATTGGTAGTCACTTGTCAATAGACCTGTATAATATTTTATCCTCTACTAGGAGCTCTGCAGCTTGGTAGTAGTAGTTCAATTAGTGGCAAAACGGTTCTATTGTTCATGTGAACAAAATAAAGACAATTAACTAGAATTAATATTTTATCAAAAATATACTATTTGATTTTTTTTGGATGTTTCTTCATGGAAAGTTTGGGGAAATCAAGGGTTCATATGTCCTCCTGACTTGGATATCATAGCTCAAGAACCAGGATCACTGTTCAAAGACAGCAGCTATGTGCTTCTCAGCCACCATTCCTACATCCCTTAGGACAGGGACCACCTGCTTCCTCTCCCATAGATGAGCTTGGGATTATGTCCTGCTGTCACCAAGTATTTCACCCTGAAAACAAGAACTCAGCTCCCTGGTCTTCCTGATAGCCAGGCCTACCTACAGCACTTTATGTGATCACTCCATTTAAAGACTGGCACACAATAATTAACTCTAGAGGTGGCTTCTGTTTTTGAGCCAAATTTTTTTTTATATAAATCTTTTAAAGCTTCCTAAATTTAAAAAGTCAAAAAGGAAAAGAATAATGCAAATTTCTTCTAAATAAATGTTGCTCTGTCCTCTACATTGCTTCCCAAGTACTTAGGGACATTTAGTGCCTTTAACTATGAAACTATAGTTTTCCATGGATAAGGAGATCAGGGGACATTAAATGGCTTCCTGATTAAGTGACAAGGTATTCCATTACTGGGGCTGCAGCTGAGATTTCTTGGGGAAAGGCTAATCTTCAATTGCTAGATTACCGTTCTTTGACATGCTCTGGTATCAGGATATACCTGGCTCCCATTTAGCCAATCACAGATGAATTTCACAGCAATCCTCCACAAGTTATTATGGTCCAATGTGTTAGAAACTCGTTAACTCTTCAGGGTAATGCTCAGAAGGAAAAAGGAGTCTGCTGACTTGCACTGAACTGGTTGTTCATTCATTGCATAATTATTAACATCTTCTGTATTGTGAAAGTGCTTCTAATATGAGGAGAGATAAGTTCTGTAGCAAGTCTTAGGGACCCAGTGAGAATGGAGGATGGCTGAGTAGGAATGATAATTGCATATTAAAATGTTTACAACCAAAAGGTAGTTTTAAAGTGTGAGCTTTTAAATAAATATGGAAGAATGTACTTTTTAAAGTTGACCTTTCCCAAAACCTGAGATGTAGTAGCTAACTGTTCGTCATGTGCTCCATTAGGTTGTCTAGTACCTAATATGTGTAAACTATATGATCACTGACTACAAGATTTCATTTGCTCCAAAATAAAAATCTGTATTGCACAGTGAACTAGGAGCAAAACCAGATTCAGTCACTAGTTTCATGATGTTCAGCCATTTTTCAATCTTACTATTTTGAAAAAGGGAAAATTATGCACAATGAAGGGATACTGACAGTGTTAAATTATATCAAGTCAGTAAATTACACCCCTAGTGCCTGTTCAATAGAAAATATGCAGGAAATGATAATCTTACACTTTTATATTAATGCAGTACACTTTAAAAATTCTCCTTCAAAGAAAAATATTTAAATACTATAATAAGGAGAATACATTTTGAATTGTTTGTAGCAAACGACCTTGAGTACTTTGAGGAAGTACTATTACCAACCAACATCAAAACTGTTTTTGATTTTAATAAAAGAGAAAGAGATCTAAAGGTGAGTGCAAGGAACTAGCAAGATGTCAGATCAAATAAAAGGGTCAAGGTGGATGCCCTCCAGATGGCCAGACTTTGAGGCGAGGTTTGGATGTAGTGCTGGGATTAGTCACTGTATTTGGTCAAGAGTGAGAAAAGCACTGGGCAGTGGTGGTGCATGTCTTTAATCCCAGCACTTGGGAGGCAGAGGCAGGCGGATTTCTGAGTTCGAGGCCAGCCTGGTCTAACAGAGTGAGTAAAGGGACAGCCAGGGCTATGGAGAAACCCTGTCTCAAAAAAAAGTGAGAAAAGTGGGCAAGAGCTGGCTGACAGGCATGAGTAGTGGAGGTTGGTAAAGAATCTCTAGGCCATTGGAGGAAGTGGGGTTTGTCCTTTAGGTAAAATGGGTACACTTGTGAGAACTTGAGAGAGGGTTACTATCATCTAATGTGTGCTTTGAAAAGATCAAGATTCTCAGTGTTGTTGAAAGTAAAAATCAGGAAGGCAAAGCCCAGAGTGGCTTGATCTATCAGGAAGCAACTACAGGAATCACCATGATGTTGCTGGGAATGAGGGTGTTCACACGCCCACCCAGAATTTCAAAATGTCCCCATTCAAAATCTGCAGAGTTAATATTATGGTCCAAGCTCATAGCCAGAAATAGGTGCCAAATTCAACATATAGATAAAGAGAGCTCATTAAATGGACTACACAAGTTAAAGGAAATCTGAGAGAATAGTATGTTGGTGCTTGGAGCCTAGAAGGTGCTATTACCTGCAGGCCTAAGGACACAAGAGGGACAAGAAATCCCTAGAGGAGGGAAAGCCGTGTTTCAGCAAGAGAGAGTCCCTCAAAGGGTGTCATTCTGTGGGCGAACTCAGCCCCTGCAAGAATCCAGTAAGAAGGATGCTGTTGCAAAATGGGCACTTGGCCTCTCTGCGCCACTTGAGGTGCTGCTGCTTCCTGTACCAGTGGCTAGAAGGCCTGGTTGAGATATTTGGAGATCAGGGCAGAGAGAAAGAAAGAGATTTGACGGTGGAGACTGTTAATGGTGGAGGCTGCTGAGCATTACTACTGTACTCTTCAGAGGTGACTTCGATTCTCATGTGGCATGTCAGTGAAAGGATATATTTATCACTCTACAGATGCTTGCAGCATACATTAATATTTTTTCTTGTTTAACAGGTCTTTGGTTATGTGGGCATATATCCACACTTGGATATATTACTATGCATTTATATTCCTTGATTATAGAGTTTATCCAAAAATCATTTTCTGTTCTTTTGTATACAATCAACAAATGACCTAAAGGACAAACATGTTATCATATCATGTGAACATTTTTATTTCCCTTAAAAACAATAAAGTCAGCCAGGCAGTGGTGGCTCACGCCTTTAATCCCAGCACTTGGGAGGCAGAGGCAAGTGGATTACTGAGTTCAAGGCCAGCCTAGTCTACAGAGTGAGTTCCAGGACAGCCAGGGCTACACAGAGAAACCCTGTCTCGAAAAACCAAAAAAAAAAAAAAAAAAAAAAAAAAAAAAAAAAAAAAACAACAACAATAAAGTCATTTGAAAGAAAGTTGTAAAACATTTGCTTTTACCAGTATTAGAATTTCCAAAACATGGAAGAAAATAAAAACATGAAATGAAGACTATGAGAGCATAAACATAAACAGAGAACATATTACAGCTAACAACAACATAAACACAGAGTTACTGCAGACACATATATGATTCAGGCCAGCCAGTCAACCAGTCACAGATAGCTGCAGTAAACTCTAAAGAAAACAACTAGTAATAATGAAAGCAATAAGAACAAACCACATGTGAGCCACGAATGAACACACATTTAAACTTGGACAACTTCTTACTGAAAACCTCAGAGGGCTTATACAAATCTGTTGTGTGTATACACACACAAGCACAATTTTTCATTATAAAGGCTGTATGCCATGATACCATGAGTCCTCTGGCATGTCTTTGAATAGTATTTTCACTTGTAATGCTGACAAAAGGAGAAAGACAAGAGTGTTTACAACTACGATGAGTTACTGAAAGCAGAAACAAAAACATAGTTTTGCTTAAGTTGCCAAAATAATAGCAAAAATCAATAATTGGAACCTGGATTATACTAATTAGACATCCGCCCAGCTTTAGCTCACTAAATATTTGCCAACTCTCTCATTTGAGATATAGATCTTGCCATGTGGCAGGGGCAGTGCCTATATAGCAAAATGTGAAACATTGTATATTTTATGAGATATCACTTTAAGATGTGAGCTACTAAATGATACATACTCTGCTGAAACCTGTACCTTAAAACGCCTATTGTCTCTTGACTTGTGATTAAAAGACAGATTTTTAAAAATAATAATTAAACTATATGTGCTATTCACAGGCCTGAAGATGATTTTGTATCATTAAACTTCTGCATAAATATGCTTCAATAAGCAATTAAACTAAAGGATCAGCTTTGCATTTTAATCCCTCTTTTCTCTGTGAAGTCATCACAGTCACGTACCTTTGATCTTACCGTCATTTCTGGCAACCGATTCAGATATCACAAATGAATAATTATTACTTCATAGAATGGAATTCAAAGACAATGGAGTCTAATGAAAAAGAGCTTTGTTTCACAGAAAAGTGAAACGTTTCCTAACGGTTGCTGAGAAAGAGTTATAAGTGCAGGGAAGACATCAATTTATGATCACACATCTTGAGACCCCCCTTCCTGGGCATAATCTACACAGTGCACGATTTGGAATTTGGAATTTTCCTGGGCTAAGTTAATGCTTTCTGTCCTTGAATCCTTCTGTCTCACTTCCATGGCTTTCCCTGTGTTTCTGCCCCACAGGCTGTTCCACCTCCCAGCTTTGAGATGCCAGTTACCATCCCAGTGTCCAGCCATAACAGTTTGGTATACAGCAATCCTGTCAGCACACTGGGAAACCCCAATCTTCTGCCACTGGCCCACCCGTCTCTGCAGAGGAATAGTATGTCTCCTGGTGTAACACATAGACCTCCAAGTGCAGGTAACACAGGTAGGTCCTTAAGAGGACTTAATGTTCACAAGGTGTTGGAAGGATCCATGTCTAGCGAAAGCTTCCTTACATAGGAAGTACACTTTGGTTCCTGTTTGTATTCTTTTGTTGCTCAACATCTACCCCTTACTCAATACTCTTTGTGACACAGCTCGAGTTCTTCAGATTATCTTTCAGTGTATTCCGTAACCCACACTTTGTCTTTTCTGGAGGTCAATTTTCTCCTCCAGTTGTTATTTAAGCACTTACTTTCTCCAACAGTGTGTCAAATACATAGTCTACACACTTTGGTTGTAGTCTTTTCTGCAGAAAGAATCTTTTCTCTCTTCTTCCTATTAAACTGTCACTGTGAGACTGTCCTCTGTCTTCTCCAGCAGCATTTGTCCCCTGTCTGTAATTGTTTGGGTTGTTTGTTTGCTTAAGACAACTTATCCCATAAAGGATATACAGTAGAAAAGAGTTGTGCTACCAACACACTAGCATGATTTATAAGTTGTATGAAATAAAGCACAGCTAATGAGAAGTGCAGCTGATGGTACATCGCACTCACGCCCACTTGCCACAGATTTGTCTCAACATTATAAAGTATCCCTGCTGCTGTTCAATTCACAGTGACCTAAAGACAAGAAATTATTGCTCAGAAAAAAAAAAAGAACAGACATTCTTAGAATGTGAATCCAACTAAATATGTTATGATGTACTGTATTGAATACATGTCTTTTCTCCACTGGACTTGAATCTTGAAAGGAAGAATACCCATTTGATTTGCCAAGCTCACAGTGGGAGCTAATTCAGTGTGTACTGAATATAACTAAGCCATTCCTTCATAGTTCTAGAAGCAGCATCAAAAATAATTGTGTTTCTAAATCTCATACAACAGTCTATTGTGTATTTACATCCTGGTTTAAAGAAAGTACTCCACAGGGTGCTTTCAATAGCTTAGGTACATTTAACTGTACTAAGAGCAGCTTATTGATGGAAGGACATTTTCCTCTAGAAGATTTTATAAATCTTGAACCAGGGAAATATGTTCAAAGGACTTCACTGTGCCATTCTCTCCTCTATAATATGATTGAATTTTTTAATATACATTTTAATAGTTATATAGATTCCTTTCAGTTCATATTTAGAATTTTGAATATCCTATTTGATAACTCATGTTCATTCATTTTATTTAATTCGATATTTTGTCTTCAAAACTGTATTTTCTGGGAAATAGAAAACATTTCCTTAAAACATAATAAACATCCTTTCTGATTTCAATAGCTAGAAACAATTAATAGCAATGAAGTATTGCTTACAAACAACTAAGAAATCTCAATTAGATGGCATTCTCAACTATTTTTCCTGGATCTTGTTCTCTATAATTTTTTTAAATAATTATCTTCACTCTTACTGAAAGTTCACAATTCTTACAAAGAAACATAGCCATTATTGTGTTTATCCATTTGCTTTGCTATTTGTCACTGTAACATGTGAGTCCTTGTATGGTAATCAGAGGACAATGAGAAGAAGTCAGTTCTCTTCCACCAGGTAGGGCCAGGATGGAATTCAGGTCATCAGGCTTGGTGGTAACTGCCATGATGTGCTCTGCCATCTTGCCAGTACCAGTTTTTGTGTTGTTCTTAAATTAACAATTAATTAGTATATTGTAAACCTGTGGCAATGAAAACTTATTCATTGTGTCATTAAGTGAAATTCAGCTAGATATAGTGGTCAATTATGAGAAAATAAAATTTCTAGTTGATTAATATTGAACAAAAATAATGTTAGAAAATATATTTAGAAAAAAAGTAGGTATCAAATATGTGGATATCAAGGCATATGGTAGAAATGAAGTGGGATTTTTAAATTTTCTGTGAAGTATCTCTTTAGGAGAAAACCAGACCTTGAAATAATAAAAATGCAGAGACTATTGTAAGACAGTATTTTTCTATTGTAATCTTTCCTGTGAGGGGTGGAGAAAAAACTCTGCAAAATGTCAGTAAGTGAATGTATTTTTAACATTTGAACACAGCATGTCACAATAAAACAAATGTCAGCCCTGCAACTAAGATAGCACGTTTTACTGATGTGTCTCAGAAGAGGACAAATGCTGAGTGCTGAGCTCCTGCTCTGTTCTGTGGGACCCTAGCCTTTCTCCTTTTGATCTTCCTCTCTTCTCCATAGGTGGTCTGATGGGTGGAGACCTTACATCCGGTGCAGGCACCAGTGCAGGTAAGTGCAGACCTCGGTGCTGCAGCATGTGTTATGGGCCAGTCTGTTGTGCTATTTCCAAGAAATTCTACAGTTCTTTCTGAATGGGGAACAGTTAAACAATAACTTACAAAAGAACTAGTTACTAACTAGAGTCTTGCTTAATAACACTCAACAGGAGGCAAAGTCAGCATCAACAGGAACTGTTATGTTCAATTTGTTAATGAACGGAATTTATTTGTGTTGCTTATGCAGTAAATATTTTAAATATTTTAAAGAAGTCTAAAAATAAAATAACTCAGCTGGTCTGCAAGGAAGTCAAGGTTCTGATCAATCCCTGGTACCTCTCTTAGACTATAGTACCATATGGAGGCCATAGTTCTCACTTTCTCTTTTAAACAGTCCCTAATTGAGTCAGTAATGTCCACACAACGGACTGATATTCTATGTATTTCTAAAGAAGACTACATAAAGAAACAAGATTGCTATCATCCAAAATTGCAGGTAATAAAAATCATCACACTTGGCATTAACCTGATGCCTCAGAGAATATCAGTAGACTACACTACCACAAAACCCCTCAAATAGACTTCAGCTCTTAGGATATCTGCAACACTGACCGGTGTCATGTGTCTTCAGATTCGCAAAGAAATTTATAATATTGGAATTATTGAGATGTCGATTTTCTTTTCAGTGCAAATACATAATGTAGCACAGGACTTTTAAGTGCCAACTCTAGTTTACTATGAGGCATAGAAGTAACCATGGTAATTCTACAGCTGGAACATGCTATAAATTTAAAATAGGAGGAGGCAGGCATGAATGACACAAGGTTATGTTTGAAGTGTCAAAAAAATCAAGTTTATTGAAATATGCATGGACAGCTTAATTAAAACATTTTGCTCAGGTCAAATATAATAGCCTGCTAATTATAAGAAAGAAGATAAGGAAAATTGGCATATAAAAACATTTTTATACATACATCTGCTGGAGGTGGTATCTCTTCTGGGTATTAGTTTCTTTCTTTTTTTTTTTTTTTTTTTTTTTTTTTTTTTTTTTTTTTTTTTACTGCTTCAGTTAATGATGCAGAAAAAGTGCCACAACTACACAGAAAGTAAATAGAAAGGATGAATAGCAGTAGCTCCCAATTTTACATAGTTTATAAAAACTTAGGTACAGCCAAACCAGTAAGGAGATTCAATACCATTTTTCTAGATGATGAATTTGTCATATTCAGTTTTTTTTTTTTCTCCTCAGAAAATACTTTGAAAGTAGTAAGCTCAAAATTCAAGAACCAAAACAAGTCTAGTCAGGTTTTTCCTGAACTGAAATCCTAGCCACACATTGGCTCCCATCAGCGGTGGGATTAGTTAGGTAATCACCACCCACCTGCTGGTTGGGCAGGACCAAAGCATAATCAAGAAGAGCAGTCTCCATGCCATGATTTTGTCTGGCATTTCAGCAAACCACTCTGGTTACTATTAAAGGAACAGCCAGTAATGGAAGTAAAAGGTTAATAAAAACTTTTTCACTTTTTTGTTTCATAAACGTGGGTAAACAACAACAACAACTAAAAAATACTTGGGTTACTTAATTTGGATGCAAATGGTCTTTTGTTACTATTAAATAGCAACAATACTTTAGAATCTAATGTTGAAAATAAAAGGTATTTGATTGTTCAGTTTTGCTGTTTTTGTTAATTGCCTGACAGCTTACTAAATGTAATCTTTCTCTAAGAATAAAGAAAATATTCAGTCTTCTAAATATACAAATTACCATATACAGAGTGTAGAATCATTAAAAAGATCTCTGAAGTTAAGCAAATTCATCCTGCTGCCTCAGAACCTATGCCATAGGAAGACTCCTTATATTTAAAAATAGAGTGACTCGGGCTCAGGTATGGCTGGGGTATGGCTGGGGTATGGCTCAGTGGGCACACTGCTTGCTAAGCATGCCTGACAATCTGAGCGTTGAGGCTTCTGTAAATATATCATTTTCCTGTAGAGAAATGGGAGGCAGACACAGGACGATGTGCTCATGAGCCAGTTAGTTGGATAAATATAGCACTGAGCAACAGGTGGAAGCCCCTGTTTCAGGCCAGACTGATGCTCAAGGTTGTTTTCCCAACATTGACTGTGGCACTGACCCCATGACCACGCCTACTCAAAAACATACATACATACATACATTACATACACACAGATACAAGAAGAGAAGGAATCAAAAGGAAAACCTGTAGCTGTACCCTGTTACTAAATATAATTTTCTGGTGTGTCATAGTCACACGTGTATAATTTTCATAGTTTCTACATCATTGTATTAAAAACTATTTCATAATTTCCTTTAGACAGAGCAAGAAGCCCTTTCTGACCCTGGTTCTAAGGGACACATGTTACAGATGCCATTTAATCTTGAGCATAGTCATGCCCTGCTTGTAAGCACACTCCTCTCTGCCTTCTGTATGATGCCAGCCAGTATCATATGTCAAGACTGAATATATCTGTGCTGATGTCAGAGAATCACATAGCACCAAGGGGAACCAAGGCCAGTCAGAAAGTCTGCATTCTCAGTGAAGAAACCTAAAGCAAAATTACCAAAAGATAGCTTCCAAATGTTTGACATTGTCACTTATACTCAAGATCTCAGACTTAGAAACTAAACCCAAATGACAAGACTGCAACCAGATTATATACTTCTTACACTCTGTTGTTTGTTTTTTAAACAAAAAAAAAAGTTAAAAAACAAGTTTAAAAAAGGTATCGTTTCACAAGGGGAAGAAGTAACATGTATTGTGTGCCTGAACAATTCCAATCAGATAGACAAACATTCTCTCTCTCAGCTCAGGTTACATATAGACTTTTTCCACCTAGTTTCCAAGCCATTATGCCATTATCCTGGATTCCCCCTAGTGTCGCTAACTGGATTTTCAGGATACTTCCTAGGACAGCTCCTCTCTCTCCATTCCCACCTTAGTGTCTTGGCTCAGACTCACAGCACTGTTCCTAGGCTTTCTCCAGAGTTTCCATCTTTCTGTTCCATGTCACATTCCTCACTAGTTTCCCTACATCTGATCGGACTTTCTCAATGCCTCAGACTAATTATGTGTCATCTTTTACATTCACGGAACTCTCAGGATTAACTGAGCCGCTTATGTCTGTCTGACCCCTCCTACTTTCCCGGCTGGCATCCTTTTCTGCCACTGCCAGCCAAAGCATCACTACTCCACCTTTACTAGTAAGCAATTGAATAATTCATAACAGGCATTTTTTTTTTTTTTACAAAATGAGGAAAGTGCCTCAGTCAACCTCACGGCTGTCTTTTAAAGTAGGTGCTCCCATTGTGCCATCTCTACAGGTGGGTAAGTCAAGGCATGGGGCAGGTAGTTAATGGTCTAAGGTAGAACCCAAGAAGACCATCCACAGAAACTAATTTTCTAACTGCCTTGCTATGCTGTCACGTCCTGGGCAGAGTCACTCCCAATACCCCACACATTTCCTAACCATCCTCCTGTTCCTTGCTTTGAGCCCCTGTGCACTGTTGCACAGAGTCCTGCACCTGCCTTCTGTCCACTGTGCCACAACCTGCACTGACCCTCAATTTCTCTCTTTGCACTGTGATTCCAGCCTCTGAACATTTCTCTCCTGGACACTGCTGTCTGGGGCAGACCAGGCTTAGCTGTGTCTCTGCTCGATACATAAAGGTTAGCATACAGAAGATGCTCAGTAAATGTTTGTTCACTGAATAAAGCACCAATCTCTGACATATAGAGCTATAGTAGTAATACTAAAAGTGAGACTATTTCAAAGTAATTGTAACTTTAAACACAAAAACCCTTGATAGGTTCTTTAAAATGAAAATCTATTTATTTAATATGAAGTGAATGTTGATAAAATGGCTGAGCCCCATTGGCTGATAGAACAAGGTTTTACTTCATTCTCTGACACTTTTGTTGGGGGAGGAAGAAATAACTTATATGCAGCAGAGAATGAAAATGTGGATTGGTACCTCATACCATCACAGATCACTGCTTAAAACAATGAACCCCTCATCATCGCTGATATTGAAATAATTACCAAGAGGAAGGCAAGCTGTACTGAAGCAGTAGTGAAATGGGCTTGTGATTTTCATGCAAAAGATATATACAGCAAGTCATTATAATACATTAGTAACAGTGACACTTCTGGCTTTCAGTTGACAGCTACTCATCCACGACTTATCTCTTTCCTCTCAACAACCAAAATGAGACGTCACTGCTTTTAAAAATCACATTTTGTCATGTCTCTGTACATTAAAGCTCTTAACATGTTAATCTAAGTGGTTATTGATGACTGTAAGATCAAGTTCCATTGAAGTTTTGTTGTAATCATTACATTTAATGGAAATAACCATTAGCATGGCAGTGCCTTGTGCTGGATCATGCACTATCACATGAATATCTTCTGGTTTTACTTTGTTAATATGCATACCTTTTACAGGGCAGAAGGCTCACATACTTACTGATTCATGATTAAGATTTAATCTGGGTAAGGGGGAGCTTCAGAAATCATTTTGAAAAATTAAGAGAATATGAAAATCCACATAGCTACTTGACAATAAGACAAAGAAAATTTATGTATATTGGTTAATAATTTTAATTGGTATTCATTGTAAATTACATATCATTTTTTATAAAAAGAAGCCAACAGCTGTTTCCTTATTTTGATTGTCAATTGTTTACTATTTTATGCATTTGGTTGTCAAGCACTGCCACTTCTGGAATGCTTAATTTACATCAGCTAAATAGGTGGAGATATGTGGATTGCAATGTACTGCCATGGATACACAGAGAGACAAATAACAGGACCTGCTTTCCAGGCTGTAGACAGGCCTAGGGAGATCTTTACTCACAGCATATTAAGCTGGGTACTCACAATGAAGCTAAGACACAATTATTATTATAATCCATTTACAAACAATGTTTTTGTGGGCATAATCACAAAACTTTATACTTCATAAAATTCATGTAGCAGAGAGATAGGCAGATCTCTGAGTTTGAGGACAGCCTGGTCTATACACAGAGTGAGATCCAGGACAGCCAGGTCTGCATAGAGAAACTCTCTTGAAAAACAGTTTTTCACACAGCAGTGAAAAGAAAAGAATTAACACACTACAATATAGAACTGACTTAGAATAGTCATGAATGTAGAGTGCTTAAGTCCTGAGGTGGCCTTTTATTGCCCCAAGCATGTTTAAAAATTGATGAAGTGAATAAAATTTCAGATGACAAAGATGGCTTAATAAGTTGGCATTTTGCTTTAAAAAAANCAACAAAATTCAAATTCCATCGTTTCCAGAAAAGAAATATACCAACTGATTGCTCTCAAATAAGAAAACCAATCTTAGTATAAGTATATAATTTGCATTTCAATTTGTTTTGAAGGTTGAGGTATATTATCAGCCATATTTTTTTATCTTAGAAATATTATTAGGTAGCATATGAGAAAAAAATGGGCTAAGTGTTATGTTCTTAGCTTGTATTGTCTGGTAGAGAAAGAGAAAGAAACTCTAAATTCACTTTCAGTTTTACCTTGGAAGTTTCCAAAACATAAATAAAGATCTTACATCCTTGCTTTATTATTATCTAAGGAACTAAATACCAGTGTTATTTTTAACCTAAACCAAGGTTAATAAGATTTATTAAGTGGGAGGGGGCACACTTGTTTTGCTAATTGATAATCTAGAACACATGATACACAATTACTGCCAGGAAAATCAGTGTCTCACTTCCCATGTACCATACCTGACAGGTTATATATAAAACAGAGCCCTACCACCCTTCTCCAAGGGTTGACGCTCGTCTGAGGAAGGCAGGCTTAAAGAGAGACTTAAGAGAAGATGCACAAGCTAGCTCAGCACATAGGACCCACCTTCAATTCCTGGGCTCTCATTTAACACCTAAGGAGTTTGATTTCCATAGAAAGAAAAGGAAACTCTCTTAGTTTATAGCTTCCTAGAACAGCAGTCCTCAACCTTCCCAATGCTGTGACTCTCATGTGGTGGCCATCAACCATAAAGTTATTTTTGTTGCTACATCATAATGTTAAGTATCTGTGTTTTCTGACAGTCTTAGGAGCCCCCTGTGATAGGGTTGTCATGACCCACAGGTTGAGAACCACTGCTCTAGCATCTTCAAGCACATGTTGGAGCCCCTCTTTGGTCAGTAGTTCTGCCTTCCCAGACTATGTTTGTTTGCGTGTGACAGTGCTATAGTGTTACCCAGGACAACCAGAGCTCACATACTAAAGTCATTGCCATTTCTGATCTTTCTGATCAGCTGGGGCTACAGATGTGTATGCTCAGCTTTCGGAGTATTTTTAGTCACCTGCATATCATTTATGTTTAGTAAAGCAATGTAAACATTTACATCTTCATGCATATCTTATACATTTGATATAAAAGTGTGCCTGCTAATAAAACTTTGGTCATTTTTATTTTAAGGTTAAACAGTTAATATGCCCCTCCAAATACTAGTTTTAAAAGCTGAGTCTCCCGTTCTCATGAATGCTTTTTAAGTTATCTGGTCCACTACCCTGTCTTCCTGGTTCTCTCTGCCCTATTATGACATCACCATAAGATTTGTTTGTTTGCTTGTTTGTTTGTTTACTTATTTGTTTTCCGTAGCTTATATTTAGTTTTTATATAAATCTTATTACAATTATTTATTTACTTGTGCATTAAAGGGAATGCCATCGAACTTGCCTGATTTACAGAGGACAATCCAAAAGAGCTGAGTCTCTCCTTCCGTTATGTGGATCCCAGGGACGGAACTTAGATTGGCAAGCTTAGTAGTAGGCACGTTTACCCACTGAAATTTTATTTGTAGATAACACAGTAAAACATACAAACACACACACACACACACACACACACACACACACACACACGTGACCGTGAGGAACTTATATTACACATAAGAAGACAGCAGCTGCTGAAGGAGGATGTGGTTCAAACGTACCTCTCTTGAATCGATGCCTTACCTCCTGTGGGCTTCTTCCTTTGAGGCTATGAGACTGCTAAGAGCATAGTTTTCTACATTTGGAAAATGTATTTTTCCAAGAACTTATATTTTGTAGTTAGACTTACATAATATATTTCGGTTGAATTTCCATTTGAGGAGTGTGCCGTCATGGCACCTCCTGTTTGGAAGACATTAGTTATTTTAAGGCAGTAGAACTGGAGATACTAAAATCTTGAGCAACAGTTTTAGTTCACATCAAAGTGTCCCTGGGTGCTAAGGATGCACAGGCTTTCTTATGATGGCACTATCCCAATTGCTTGAACTCAAGTATTGAAGTGTTCAACTGTCTTCCTAAGCACGAAGTCATTCTTTCAGAATTTCTCATCCACACCATGCCAAAGAATGGACTCTGCTATTTTTCTGAACTAGAAGGGGAACCTGCTGGACTAACACAGTTGTTACAGGAGCAGGAACACGTCTATCTTTGGCTAATTTACGTATTCAAATATGATAGTACTCATTTGCATAGCCAGCATGGAAAAACAATTTTTAGTTAGCACAAGTATTTAATCTAATGAAAACAATAAGGTCATGAAGCAGAGTTTTGCCTTGTAAATTACTTGCTCTGGGAAGATATGCATACATTGGCATATATTGAAAATAATAAAATAACCCAAAGAAATACCTGATATTCAAGCTTCTCTAAAGTTGACATTCTTGTCTTTAAAAAGTATAAAATTTTATTGTGTAAGATTGATATAGCAATCAGTCGCATGAGATAGTCAGCACAAAACTCCAACACAATTCCTATGCTAGAGTAAGTTCTTGTTAATAAATGTTGACTTAGTGTCACAATTATCCATATCCTTGGATTTCTAACCAGGAAAAAGGGAAGCTTCATTAAATATACATGATGCCAGGTCTAGGCTACATCCTTGAGAGTGTGGGTGAAGCCAGTACATTACTAACTCCGAGGCAGCGTGTGAGCAATCGCAGCAAGCACAGCGCCACGCAGTTCTCTTTGAACATTATGAACTTCGGATGTGTTCAAAGCAACTGTGTAAATGTTAAAACCACAAGTCATTATTCCTTCTCTTTTGTCACGTTCTCCCTAATTTATACTGTCTCAATATTTTTGTTTAGAAAAAAATGACTGAAAGAATGAATGATTGTGTCAATAATGAAGACACCCCCTCATTTTTTTCAAAGCGACAGCCCCCCAAAAAATCTCAAGAAGTGAACAGTTAAATGAGTCATAAATCTATCATTCATGGTTAAATGGAATTGTTTTTTTTTAAGATAGTGAAGTTTGATGCCATTTTTGCAATGCCATTGAAAACTAACCTTTAAGTAAGTCAGTACCCAAAGCATGAGGATCTTCTGAGAGAAGTGCATGGGAAAGTCAGATTGTCCTCTTCTTCCTATCTCACAAATGAGGGCTTTTTCAGAGATGCGGGAAATATGCAGGGCATGCTAAATTCCAAACATCTGGCCTTTGTAGTGAAGCAGTGGAGGCCCACATTTGGATATGTACCAAAGCTCTCACATTTGCTGCCCAGGGATTGCAGACGCCTTCTTAACTTCAGTTTCCTCAATCATTAAAAGTTGGGTGACAAGGCAAGGCCTGCATGATGATTAGGACAGAAGAATGCACAGGCATGCTTTGACATGGACTCCCTTTCCTTGGTGAATCCACTCTGTTTAAGTAGGAGCCTTGTGCTTCTGCTTCAACATCCTGAGTGAACAGCACATGCTCTGTGGAAGCTAATCCCTCCTTCACTGATAAACCCAGGAATTTCACAGAAGGTATGTATATAGCCAAACACAGTGCCATGCTGGGAAAAAGTCTCAGTACATAATATTTGGTACCCATACATGAGAAGCCAAGACAGATCTAAAAAACCTATGTGAAGGACAGGCTTGGAAGTGCATGCCTGTAACCCCAGTGTTTGGGTGACAGAGACAGGAAGATCCATGGCTAAGCAACTAGCCAACTCAGTGATCTCAAGGCTCAGTAAGAGACCTTCTCTTAAAACAAGGAGAGAAACATGATGTTAGCCTTTGCCCCCTAAAGATACACACACACACACACACACACACACACACACACACACACACACACACACAAAACACACAATTGTTCCAAAACATCAAAGTGAAGCAGGCTAGATGTGGTGCCATCGAGACTGGCCGTCTGCTAACAAAATGAAACAGAGTGCTCTCTGATCATCTGCTGCCCACAAGGTGGTCTATCTCAGCGTGGTTCACTGAAACCCACTGTGAGAAAAGGACTTCACAATAGTTTCTTCACAGTCCAAGGCTATTATACTTTCATTGAGAAGTCCCAGAAAGAGGAGAAACAGGATTCTGAGGGTAGAATCTGTAATTAGTAGTCTTTAGTAGGACAAGAACCAGAGATCTGATTTCATCCATCTACAGCAGGCATGCTGAAACTTTCATCATTTCCAGACTTCGTTCCCAAAATGACATGAGGTTGCTTCTTCTCTTAGAGCCATCCATAAAAAATGAACTCTTTTTAAAAAAATAAAATAAAATAATAAAAACTTCATTTTTATTTATAACAGCTGAAAAACATTTTATTTCAGATTCTTAATGGGGTTCAGGAATTCAGTACACAGTAATATAACTGCAATCTAGAAAGTCAAATCCTAATCCAAAGAAATTGTTCAAGAATGTCTTTTCAGCAAACTATGGGATAGTCCTTGCAAGTTGACTATATACAGTTTGAGATCATTATTTAAAGATATATGCAGGTTTGAGAAATAAAATAGCACCACCATTTGTTAAAAAGCTAACTTGCAGTCTTAAAACTTTTAAAAAGTCAAATGTAAAATGAGTTGATGGTGGTGACAGTGTTTGCATAAATATGGCCGCTCCTATTTAACTAGTCAATGTATGGAAAGTATTTTCAAAATGATTCTAATAAAAGAAAAATTAAGGAGCTACGGGCATAACTCAGTAGAAAAGCATGTGCTGAGCATATGTAAGGTCTTAGGTTCAATCACCAGCATAAAACAAATTAAAATTACAAAGTCTAAGTGACTTAAACACTTAGCAGAGGAGAAGGCAACAAATCGATCCATGAGATGTTTAGCTGTGTGTCCATCTTACTGTCTCCCTGTGGCAGTCTCCCCCATCACCACACAAGACAATTCTAAATTCTGATAATTGTTTTCAAAGAACTAATAGTAGGTACCATAAGATACTAGACATTTTTCTGTTGTGTTAAGTGGCTCTAATAGGAGCGGGTCCTGTTTTTGTTTTGTTTTGTTTTGTTTTGTTTTTCAAGACAAGGTTTCTCTGTATAGCTGTGGCTGTCCTGGAACTCATTATGTAGACCAGGCTGGCCTCAAACTCAGAAATCCTCCTGCCAGAGTAAATTGGTAAATAATATCTTTGCTCTTGATAAAAATTGAACAGAGTCTCATTGTGATGTATATCTAGTCATCTACCAATACAATACACTAGAGTAGCTGCTCCCGCACATTTGGCATTTAAACACATCATACCCTGCCTATTGTAATTGCTCTCTGGGAGACCAGAAATAGAGTTTGCTGCATCGCCATTCTCTGCCTTTCTATATAAATTGTCTCCCAAACCAGTCTTAATGTGGCTTGGTTTGCTTTACCTTATTTTGCCTTGTTTGATTTTATCTTGCAATGCTAAGGATTGAACTCAAGGCTTCTTCATTCCCAGGCAAGAGCTCTGTTCCTAGGTTATCCTCTGCAGTATCATTGTTACTATCTGAAGTGTCCTGTAATGTGGCCTTCAAAGTTCTCCTTTGGCTTAGACCAGCTAAGGCTCCTGTCCCCACTCTTCACAGTTCTCTTCCTTTGTAATCCTTCAGAGTGAGACAATATATAAAAGCCTTTTGAATCTAGATCCTCATCTTCAGGGAGCAAGGCAGCTTCTGCAGTGCATGGACATGCTGCGCCAGTTCACATTATGCCTCCATAGATGGTTGGTTCTTTGATGTTGAGCAGGTTACTAGGCCTCCCTGTTCTTTGCTCTTTTTTCATTATGCAAATAATGAGATCCTTTTAACATCTCACAGGATTATTCTTGTGTGGATTAGTGGTCTTTTCTGTCAATCTTTTATACCAACTACATGGCAATTATGAGGTTCCTGGTACTGCAGTGGGGAGATAATGTGTATGCTTGATGTCAGATGGTTGACAGAGGAAGCTTTGAGGTGTTTGCTATTGTTGCTATTGTGATATGGCCAGTTGACAAAGTGTGCCTCGGACTCACATTAGACTGAGGCTTCCCTCGTCTTACACAATACTGAGAAGGCAAAAGCTCTCTCCAGTTGAAGGAACTTTGACGGAAGGAGGCATCATTAGAACCTGAGTTGACCTGCTTTGGCTCTCTTCATAGCCAGCTCCTGACTGCCAGTAAACCAGCCATCTCTGCTATCTCTTCTCGTCTGCATGCTTAGTGTGTTCTGTGCATCAGCTTCCGGACGGCAGCCTAACGCACTTGAAGAATTTGTCTCATAACACACATATGCTTCCAGTGCTAATTACTCAGAAGTTTCCTGACTGCACTTTTCCTATAGGACAGTAAGAGTTTAGTATGAAGTTAACATGTGCCAAGATACTGCATTGATTAATCCCCACCTTTTCAAATATTGAAAACTGTATATTCTAAAACAGCCAGTACTTTACCTTCACAGAAGTCTTTCCTTTCTCAAATTGTCAGGATACAGAAACCTCGTGGTTTTATGCTCCCTGTGTCTGAAAAGTCTTTCTTAAGCTTCTGACCTTATTTCCCCTTAGTGGTCACTGTCCACCATTTTTAACCAAATTTTACTTAAGACAATTTTTGAGAGTTACATTAAGAGAGAGCCTATGGCAGTAGGAAAGCTCAGTCCTCTTAAAGTCTCTGATTCCTTGGGGGGTGGGGGATGCCCACCTTACGTCATCCTGCCCCAAGATACACAGTGCCACGCACTATAGAATGGCTGGTCGGCATGACAAACTGACAAGAAGGTTCAATTACCTTCAGCAGACAGATAGTCACCTTGTTTCTGCGAATCCATGCCATATGGTTGTTAGCTTGTTTTATTGGTACACCAAAGTATAGTGATAATCTAAATAGAAGAGGAGGGACCCTCAGTGACTAAGTTTAATATGTCATTTATTGCATCTTCAGTTGTTACTTCCTGTTCCCTAGTAACTTGCTTGTTGGTGCCATTTCTGAGTAATTCGTAACCCTCTAGCTTACTTTGCAGGCTTCTCCAATATATGAAATGGTACACAAATGACCCATCACATAGTATCACTGCCTCTAATTGCAGCAGAAAGTTGGAGAATGGTTAGTGCAATATAGACAGAAGTTATCTGAAAGGCACCATGAAAGAGTTGGCACTGTAACTGCTCCTTAAAAGGCAAATTTGAATGAAACAGGAGAGTGAACACTGCCAGTCCTTGAATTAACAGAGCAAAGACTCAGGCATGTTCAGAGGATATGAGACTGGTGGAGGCCATTGGAAATTAGGTTATACATCATGAGTTGACTATAGAAAGCCATGAGAGACAGGCAGGTGTACTGATTCAGCTGTGTTGAACAGTATTTGTAGAAACAGAACTGGACAGAATGATGTCCCCAAGTGTGCTAGCCAACATCACATACCTACAAAGAAGCTTGCATCCAGCTCAGACTTTCCTGAAGCTGAATTTAGGATATGGAGAGAAGTCCTTCAACTAGAGAATAAAGAGTGGTTGGAGGACTTTGAAAGACTTGGTCAAATGGGGATTGAAGCCTACATAAAAAAAGGTTAAAAATAAAAATGCAAGCAGGCCTTTTTTCGTAAGAAAATTGGACAAGATTTGGTATCTTATAGAATGTAGAGAGGGAAGGAAGAGAGCAAGAATTAACCTCAAGCCCAAATATTAGTTTCAGCTTTGTGCTTATTAATATTATGTGCTTTTATTTATAATTGAAAGTTAAAACAAGCAAAGAATAAATGACAAGGCTCCTAATGCCTAAACATCCAAGAAAGTTGTGGCCCTATGGGCTCAGAGAAGAGGACGCTCAGCAGAGCGCTGTGCAGCAGAGCCAAGAACCTGCCTCATAACGTTTGCAGCCGGGAGGGTGTTCTCTAAATTTACAACTTCCTAAAGTAGGAGTGAGTAAAATCAAATGAAGTAGAAAGGGCAGAAAAGTGCTTTTAAGCTAACTGTGGGGGGAAATTACCACTATATTTGAAATCTTGAGTACTTGCACTGCTTTTGTTATTTATTAGATACTTGTAGGAGCAGAGGTAGAATCTGTTATCCTTCATGTGACTACATCATAAAAGCCTAAATTGGTTCATAAGAAACAATATTTTTAATCAAATAAAACTATAAAAGCTTCATTGAACTCTAAAGTCAGTCTGTACCTCGTTTTCCTATAATCTATAATCAGGAAATCCATTTACCATACGTTATAATTTTTGTCCTTTCAAGTGGTCAGAAGAATGTGACATCTGCATACGGTCATGTCTAAATTGATAATTGTCCAAGTTGAGTATAATTTTAAAACATAGCATCAAGAAAGTTGAATCTGTATATTAGAAGGTTGTTGAGAGGTGGTGTTTCCCACCTCCTGGGCCCCTGAAGTTAAGTGTGACCATGCTCTCTGGTGAATTTATCTTAAGGTGGGCCCTCAGCCTCCACACAGGCCAAAGCATTCTGAGTGAGAAGGAGGCTGCGGTTTCCCAGCCAACTTAAATGCAGGCCACTCTTAGCAATGAGCCACACACATGCATTCATCATTGACTTCCAAATGATAGGTTTCAATATCACTGGTCTAGGGTCCACAGTCTCACATTCCTGAATCTATATTATGCCAAAAGAATAACAATTTGGTGGCTGGAAACAGAAATGGTTATTATACTTCTCCAAAATGCTAGCTGGCACAATATTCTAAAAATAGCAGAAATTCAGTCATAAAAAATAGCATTTATTTGTTCATAAAAAAATAATTTTATGCTCCAAAAATATAAGTGTAAAAAATGTCATGCTTAACTGCCATTTATCCTTCTTCTTTTTTTGAAATTACTTGGCTAATTTTCCATTTGATTGTTTATTTAAACCAGATCTCACACAGGGTTAACATGTACATGACACCTTAAAACTATGGAACTAATCTTCTAAAATGTTGTAATTTCCAAATAGCAGCACATATTTCAAGAGAGACATAGAATGCTTTTGATTCCGTTTTTTGCTTCTGAGGTGTTTACTGAGTGGAAAACCACGTATGTCTGCTTCCTTTTCTCCTGCTCAGTGCCGCTCCAAAGCGCTGTTTAAAATGTGGCCAGAAAGACTGGGGCTTTTTTGGACTGTCTCTGAGTTTACCGTAGAAAATGTTTTTGAGGAGACCTTTTTGCACAGCCTCTGTGAAGCTCTCCACTTTCTCACACTGGCCCCGTGCTTGTCCTATCTTAGGACAGCACATGTCATGAAGTGGTTTTACTTCCTTTTAGCAGAATTACTCCTCCATGCAAACCAGCATCAGCATCTACCCAGGCAGGATTTTAGTTTCTCATCTGTTCAGGCTTCACTGCACTGCTTAACTGACATTTCTTCTTCTTCTTTTGAAATTACTTGGCTAACTTTCCATTTGATTGTTTATTTAAACCAGATCTCACAGAGGGTTAACATGTATGTGACGTGTGTCAGTCTGTGTGTGTGTGTGTGTGTGTGTGTGTGTGTGTGTGTGTGTGTGTGTGTGTGTGAACTTCAGCAGGCAGGAATTCATGCTGCAGATATCTTGGTCTCCTTTCCTCTTTCCTTTTCATGTAGACAATTCGGTCAAAGGCCCTAACTCAAAATAATGTTCCAAAGAGACCCATTAACCACAGAACTCCTCTGCACATCCTAACTCACCCGTTATCTTTCTTACAGAATACAATTTGTTTATATTTCTTTTAGTGAGAAAGGGTAAATGTATTGTTTCATATAAGAACTTTTACCATCAAACACTCCAAATTAACTGTAACAGATAATTTGGGGTTTGACATATTTTGCTAGCTATAATTTAGCAACTTTTCTTAATGTTTTATTATAGAAGACTAATTTGTATTCAAATTCAGTGCAAATTTCTTAAACGTCTTTGTAGTTGGCACATGTTTTGGGGGTGTTTCATTTGTTTTATTTTCATTTTGCCTCAAGATACTTGTTAATTTTTACCATAATCCAGTTGCAAGATTGAACCTTGCAAGTTTTTATATATTCAGCCTATTCATTTATTCATGAAACAAGGCAGGTAAATGAATTGGATATGAAGAACAAGTGTGTTTTGGACCACATGACCCAAATATATTTTAATTCAAAGAGTCCCCAGAGGGACAGTTTGGGAAGAAAGAAGCCATTGTGGGGTAGAAGGAACAAGAGAGGGTGAATATATTGAAGTGCATTGTGTAAGTGTGTGAGCATGTCATAATGAAACCATGATTTTGTACAATTAGTATTGGCATAGCAAAACATTTCTGTAAGTATCTCCTTGAAACATGTTTGTGCGTTCCCTTCCCAACTCTTTGTTTTCTTTCTGAAGCCATTGCCATAGACTCAAGAAAAATCCATACACATAGGCTTTCCCAAGAACACCCTTTCCAGTGTTGTAGATGTCTAACCATTCAGGGACCAGTACTATCACTGTTCTGAAACTCTGGGTAGTCTCCACTTCTAACATATCATCATAAAATTTGAAGTCCCCACTGACCAACTTCTCCAAAGAGCACCTATGAAGAGGACCCTGTTTTCACTGGCTTCTTTGTAAGCAGATCCCTCTGAGTTTTCTTAAAGATGCTGGGTAAAATCGTCCCCCAGCCCTCCCCCTACCCAGTTACCCAAGTCAGCTGCCTAAGTTACCTCTTCTTCTCATCTGTTGAAATACACATTAGTTCTTACCTCTTCCAAAACTTGCATTAGGTAATCTCTTCTCCCATAGATACTGAATAATGTATAATCTATATTATTCTACAGCCATTTGCCCTTGGCTTTCTTGTTTGTTTGTACATGTTCCACAAGTGTGCATTGCTTAAGTGCAAAGAAATCTCAGAGCCCTCCAAGGCTGCTTTTGCCTTCCTGCTGAGTAGCACGTGGCCTCCTTCTTCTAAGAGAAATAGATAGTTGTGTTTTATAATGATGAAAATAATGACTATAACAAAAAAAAATTAACCATCTCCTTTAATGATGCTTGCAAGACGACTGGCTAGTTTTCTAGGAAGCATTATTGAATCCAGCAGTGGGTTTCTCCTATTATCCCTCAGGAAACCAACAGATAGCTTCCCAGGTCACCTCCTACTGCACTTCAAGATGCCTTTCCAACCAAAACCTCAGCTGCTTCTATCAGTGAGGGTAGTGTGTTTTAAAAGTGGAAAATGGAGGCTCTCAAATACCTACTTCGTTAGTAGGAGGCTAAATATCAGATTCTGGAAGAGCTTTAATTCTTGGCGATTAGTGACTCTCCCTGCGTCTGAATGAGTCAGCACTTGCCTGGAGGCGCTGTGGCTTCAGTGCCTGAGGACTGCCCCTTTGGAAGATTCTCAGGAGCAGGAAGTGTGCAAGGCTTCAGGCTGTGTGTTGAACTTGGTGAGGAGGGTAAACTTGAAGTCCGAAAGGCCATGGAGAGAGAGCATTCACTTAGAGTGGAGGAAACTGAAGAGCAAAATGCGTGTGCAGCTTTTCCTCCTCCTGCCCGCCTGCCCACCCGCCCTAGAAATTACAGCCTTGGTGCCTTGCTCTTTCTTCATCACAGGACACACAGACACACAGAATCAAACCCAAACCAAAGAGCTGGAAGAGTGAGTCACTCCAGCCAGCCTCCGCCAAACTCGTCAATTAAGTGCAGGATCAGTTAGGCACTTTTCTTAGATCCTGAACTGGCTGTCTGAATCTCTTCCGGGGGGGGGGGGGGGGGGGGGGGGGGGGGGGGGGGGGGAGGGGGAGAAAATAATAACAACAACAACACAACAAATAATAATAATAATAATAAATTTTAAAAGCATATGATATACAGATTTCTGATCAAGTTAAAGAATATTTGCTCTCTTCTTATGAAAATAAAAAAGTTTGTAATATCCTTTTGGAGATATATGAAACAATTAACTGGCAAGCTGCCTTTCACACCGAGGTTAAATAAGTCAGCCTTCATGTGTTGATTTGTATGACTCAAAGCTAAGAGTACCCTTTCATCTTCATATGAGCTGTTCTTTAAAAACATGCATGCGCCTCCCTCGATCTCTTCCCTGAGTTTTGTCATCTCTCGTGTTAACAGGGAATGGATACGGCAACCCCCGGAACTCACCAGGCCTGCTGGTCTCACCTGGTAACCTGAACAAGAATATACAAGCCAAATCTCCTCCCCCTATGAATCTAGGAATGAATAATCGTAAGCCAGATCTCCGCGTTCTTATCCCACCTGGCAGCAAGAACACGATGCCATCAGTGGTAATGCACAGCTCTGTTCTTAATACATGTTGATGATACCTTGTCTCTATCTACTGATTGTCTAGGTAGGAATTTCTTAGGACATCCCAGACGATGAACACCACTGACTGAGGATGGTTTTGTCGTATTGATGGGGTTGCAGTCACTAGTCACTGATTTTGCATTTTCCTTTCCTGTATTAAAAAATTCCAATAAATTCTTCTTCTGGATATTCTTTCTAGAATAAGAAAAAAACATTTCTTTGTAAGGCTGTCCATTTATACTTAGAAAAATAATTCTAACCCTGATCAAATCATATTCCATAGGAATTCTGTAATTATATGAGGTATTTCATGAGAGAATTTTTACATTATTGAGCTTCTTATGTTCTCAGGATGCTGACAGTGAAAAATACTTTCAATGATTCCTCAATGAAATTTCTTACATTAATAGGGAATCCTTTCTTACATATCACTTCTTTAATATCTAATATATCATATGCCTTTGCGTTGTCTTAGTTAATCTTTGCCTACTGTAGTTTATGAAAATAACTAACTCTCAGAACCCAAGAAATTTTGAGAACCAATGATACATTCTAAACCAAAACAAGTGGTAGAATGCTTTTAAGTATAGAGATATGAAAATGTAAATTTAAGCATATATAAAATCTCATGCTGTATCATCTTCTTGCTCTGAGACTTGTGCATAAGATGAAAGAATATTGTGGTATCAAGGTGAAAAACAAAGATAGGTAGTAGATAGGTACATAGATGATAGATAGATAGATAGATAGATAGATAGATAGATAGATAGATAGATGATAGATAGATGACAAAGTGTTCTCCAAATCAGCAAAACTTAACAATGAGAACATATATAACAAAGACTTAGTAGATAGATTTAAATTATCCCACAAACATTTCTTTCTGTTTTGCTTTGTTTTAGAATTCTCTGTTCTGTGCCATGCTTAGGAGTGAAATAGTCCTGTGAACTGATTGTTTATTATATATTCATTTTGTGCATCTAGCTAAAATCAAATAACATGTGACATTCCCTTTAGAAAAGCCTGTGTCTAAGAAATAAAACCTCCCACAGTGATGCTCTGAGGGTGGGGCGGGCAGGGCACGAAGTGTCTCTCAGCACATTTATCCCACCTCCCGTAAAACTGACACATTCCCATGGATCAGTTCTCTCTCTCTCTCTCTCTCTTTCTCTCTCTCTCTCTCTCTCTCTCTCTCTCTCTCACACACACACACACACACACACACACACACACATCAGGTGTGACTCCCTTTCCCTCTAGCAAGTAAGGTTTAAAGTACACTCCTGTTATCTTTTGTATCAAAGTACAGTACACAACAGTAAACAGAGCACACTGACCTGTGCTGCAAACCAGATAGACAGTCTTCAGGTTTGAGACAAGGAACACCTCACTAAGAAAAACAAAGAGTGTCTTTGTTAAGGAGTTGTCTTTGGCATCCGGTGTGCCAAGCTGTTTAAACTGTTGTGTCTATCAGAAGATACTTTTCCTTTTGCTAGAAAGATTTTCACAGTTATAAATATTTACAGACACTAATTAATAAACTCCTTCCCTCCTTCCCCATGCTCTCAGTCTGAGGATGTGGATCTGCTGTTGGTAAGTGGGAAGGATGTGTCCCTTGAAGGGCATGCTCGGGAAGATAACAGAACTACTTCAGTGAAAGATGCTAGCTGTGATCAAACAGAAAGATTTTAAAACTTACCTCACTAAATGAGGATACTGATTATGCTTAAACACCATTAATTTCTAGGGTTGTTGACAGCCTGTGGAAAGCATATCCGGGTTTTGTAGGCCTTTTTCCTCTGTCCCCACCTTTTAACTAAAGACCATGTTTTAAATATTAAGACTGAACTTACTCTAAAATTGAAACACAAAAATGCATCTTTAGCTATTAAACAGTAAGACATGTATTCTTTCAAGATTTAACATACCAGTATTTTGAGTGTATGCATCTTTTACCTCCTGGCTATTAGGAGTTAAATACTGGCATTAGCTACTCTGCCATCCTTTTGCCAGGAAGTCGAAGCAGAAAAAAGTGGTCATAGCGCCACCTGCTGACCATAACATAGCATAAATCATATCTATCAGCTCTGCTGTACACAGAACTTATCACAAAACCCACTATGGTTGATTTTAATTTTTTAATTTGCATTTGAATAAAACTGAAACAATAGCAGTACAGTATACATATTTCATCAGTTCTCAACCTAGTCTGTTTTTACCCATAATAAAGCTATGGTACTTGTTACTAGTTCAGTTGCCTAGGAGATACTGATGTAATGGGTTACTATGGCAACAGCTGGTCTCTTGAAGGATTGTAAATGATAGGGTTGGCAGAGTTCATAGAGACACATGTTAAATGATTAATTTCATGAGCTTTGTACCAACTTATTTCTTTATGTGAAAAACTAATAGTGAGACCTAATATTTTTAACTTTTTAAATTCTGCCACCAATAATGTCTTTTTATTTACTTTAAAAGAATCAAAGGATAAATAACTCCCAGTCGGCTCAGTCATTGGCTACCCCAGTGGTTTCCGTAGCAACTCCTACTTTACCAGGACAAGGAATGGGAGGATATCCATCAGCCATTTCAACAACATATGGTACTGGTGAGTAGCTTTGCTATGTGCAAATATTACAGTAAACACTTTAAAAAGCATATTTTAAAAGTTATTTTCTTTGCCCTGTTGGGAGCTCATGTGGGGCCTGTGTCCAGAATGCACGGTACAAGCACCTCTGTCTTACTCAATGATCTACAGTGCTCCTTTTTAAGTGATGGGAAGTTTTATTTACTCAAATCGAATTCAATATTTCAGGGAAACTGAGCCACTATCTCTTTAATGTACTAGAACACTCACTTTCTTGGAGATTTTTTATTTTAAACCTATTTCTAGACCATAGAATATATAGATACTTTACACTTTTAAACAAAGCTAGTATAATATGCTAACGTTTCAGGATATAATAATTTGGATCTATTGTGACATCCTTACTCGGATAGATAATATTTTTTTTCTTTTTAAATTCAAATTATCCCTGGTGTTTTATTTTTTTTCTTTTCCGAAATCAAACTTTGATTCAAAGTATGTTTTAGAGGTTGAAACTGTGTGATTTTGCTTACCATTTGACAGTCTCCTAATTAAGTGACTCTTTCTCCTTGCCGCCCCTTCGCTCCCATCTAGAATACTCTCTGAGTAGCGCAGATCTGTCATCTCTGTCTGGCTTCAACACTGCCAGTGCGCTCCACCTCGGCTCTGTAACTGGCTGGCAGCAGCAGCACCTACATAACATGCCGCCATCTGCCCTCAGTCAGTTGGGGTAAGCAACAGTTACGTCTTTATATCATAATCAGAGACTATATCTTTTACATGATAAAAGTCTGTCTTCAGCAATGCGCTTTCATGTCCATTAAAGGGCATGACATTTGATTGCCGGGAAAGCCACTTTCTGATCACATATTTCAAGTAGCTTAACTAATCCTTCCCGTTTTTGTTGGTGAGGGGCAAGTGCTAACAGTTAGGCATACTCTTCATAGCCTTTCCTTACTGCTCGAGGGTCTGTGTCCTCCTCCTCTGTCAGTAGTGGAGGTTTGGGTGAGGTTTCTGAAGTTTTTATGGGAAATGTGAAGGTATTTATAGTTTAAATTTTTTTCACATTTTTGAGCTGAGGTTCTCATTTAGTGCAAACTGCACGATTTCCTCTAATATGAATCTACTGTTCGTAGAATCAACTGTTGAATTTCTATACAGCCTTTAAATGTGCGTAACATATATAATAGCATAGGTTGTCTAGTTATAGCCATTGTGCTAAAATATATGCACAAATACTAATTAGCACATGCAGTACTAATTACTGAATATTGGGCATAAAAATAACTTGTTGTTTTCTGGTCAAAGTATGTATCTTTCTGCCCCCTTGTGGTTACTTTGAGGTATATCATTGTCAGAGTTGACTTCTGTCGTTTATCTATGGAGCGGTTTTCAGAAATGCCCTGAATCTACAATTTGCATCCCTTCATATAAGAGTTATACCAGACACCTCACTTTAATTTGAACTAATAATGCAAGAACTCAGTTAATCTTCAAAAGAAAATGGAATATAACTACTTCAAGATAAATTACCATATTTTAGCAACATCCTATGTACTCAGCCCACTTTCAGTTTTCTACTAAGCCATTTTAGTTACCAGTTAGTAATATTAACTAACTAGTCTTGCATCTGTATGCTTAGGGAGGTAGTGATGCAAACAAGCATGACTAATCGTTACTATAACTCGCTGTCCTCACCCTTTGTCTCCTCTCTCCCACTGAACATCATTTGGTATGGACAGAACATAAATCAGAGTTCTGAGATACCATTCAACAGTCACCACTTGCCATGGCCACCCCACTGACTACTCACTGCCGTGGAAAATATGGCCTTCTGTGTGTGCAATGAAGCAAATCCACATTGCATTGTGGTTGTGCCTTCTTGAAAGAGTGTTGACATTAAAGATGTATTAAGGTTTTGAACATGTTTTACATTTTAGATTTTTTACAATGAGTTTCTCTTTTTAAGACATTTAAACTTCCCCTCCAGTGCTAATTATGTAAGTAGATTCTGGTTGGAATAACTTTTTTTTTTCTGGAAATTGCCACTAAGTTCGTAATACCATCCACAGGAGTTTATATACCTATTCACAATATTATACTGACCCACTTCTTGACAATAAGAAAAGGAATTGTTCAATTCTCATTTTTCACAAAATTCATCTGTCGTAGAACTAAATTCCATCCCCCTGAATGACATTATCCATATCAAAGAACCCTATAATGACCAGCCAGGTGGCTAATGCTTGTCACCAAACCTCGCTTAACAACCATGACAACCTACCTGACTTGGATTGCTGAGATCCCCAGGGAGGAAGAAGAGGATCAGTTACTATAGGAGTTCATGTACTTGCACTCACGTACACAGAATAAACAAATGCACAATAAACATTTAAGTCCAGCCATTTAATTAGAATGCCACTTTTTTTTGCTTGTAACACCAGATCATTTTTAGTTATGAGGTTATACACATATTTGTTATTTTGACCATCCCCACAATTTAAAAACCTATCACATGGAGGAAACATAATTTCTACTAGGCTTAAATGAAAAGGGGGTGAGTGGAGACCCCCGCCTAGAAGAAACTAGAGTTGAAGTAGCTGAGGACGCCATTCCTACCATTTCTTTCCTAGCCAGTCATCGTGTGCACAGTTTGAGTTTAGTGTATGATATGCACTTGCTCTTCCTCACGCCCCTACACCTCAGAAGGAAAGCACGGTCAACACCACCCCCTTCTTCTGTCACCATACGTGTTCTCCCTAGGTCTCTCTCACGGTGGCTTCTTGAAAGGTGTATTCAGACAAGCTGTCTCATCTCCTTACAAACTGTTTTGTAGAAAACCCCAAGTTCTAATGTTTCTGTAAAATAAAGTATATAAACTGCTTTAGTTTACGAGAGAAGGGATGGATCAGTTACGGTGAAAGGGACTGATAGGTTTCTCAAGTCAAACCACCTCACGGACCTGCGCTGAGTGTCCGTCCTCTGGATAGGAACTGTAGTTTAAGCAAAGAAAGGGATAGATTTGAGCTCCACTAAAGTCAGTTCTCCCAGAAGCCTAAAATAGCCATTTTAATGCTGTAATTCTCTCTCCAAATTGCAAAAGTATAATAGAACTCTTCTTTCTCTGTGAAAAACAAGTGCACTTTGTCCTTTAAAAGCACTGTCTTCAAAGCTAGGTTTCATAAACTATGTAGCATACATTTTGTCCAGTGAGTTTAGATGAGAAGCATTGTTAATTTTGTGTAGAAAGAGACATGCCTGGAGGGGAACTCGACATTTTAGAGGAACAACCCTTGACTTTTAGGTGGTTTTTTTTTTTTTTTTTATTGCTATCTAGAAAAGGACAACCTGCTTTCTGGACAATATTTTCCAGAAAAGGGACATTTTGTTGTTGTTGATGACAGGACACAGTCCTTACTGAGAATGAAGTTGTGGGTGGCAGAGGCATTGAATAAATGCTATTCTTAAAAGGTTAGTCTCAAGGACTGGGTGTGGTCCCAAGTTAGTGCCTTATATAGTAAGTACCAGGCCAGCCAGAGCTGCATTGCCTGAACAGGTGGTGTCTCCGCAACTAAAAGTGTTGACTGGTCAGGCAGAAGACTCAGCAGCCAGGTCAGGCGGTTCACAGATGCCTGTAACTGTAGCTCTGGAGAATCTAACACCTTCTCCTGACCTCCTCAGGCACCTGCACACATATGTTCAAACTCACACAGAGACATACACATAGACGCATAAATAAAAACAAATCAATCTCTTTTTTAAAGGATTGACTTGAGTGCTATATGCACACCTATCCTCTCAGCGCTTAGGAGGCTGAGACAGGAGGATTAAACGTTGGAGGCCAGACTGGTATACGTAATGACCCTCTGCCTCACAGATAGGGAAAAGATAAATATAGTAAGAAAGCCTGATTTTATTGGGGTGCAGAGTGAGAGGAACTTAAATAAAACTATCCACACTTTATCTCTGAGAAATTTGAAGGAAGGGTAGCTTTCTCAGCTTAAATTCCTGTATAGTGGATTAGAAGTAGCCCAGAGGGCCTGACAAATTACCCGCGTGCCTGACCCCGCCCCTTCTCCTACCTCTTTCTCAGTCACTCACACCTGTAGTCTCACAATTATCTACGGCTGTATTTTGTTCCCAAGAACAAGCTAACATATGTTCAGTTAAGTAATATTAAAGCTGCCTTCTCTTGGCAAGAAAGTACATCTGATAGCAGAGATTAGCCCCGTCTATGTTGCGGTCTGTGGTAAAGTGAAATGAAGTTAAGCTGAAGGCACCATATAGAGTTCTGTGCTGCAGACTTAATTCCAACAGCTACCCGGCTCAGAATAAGCTTGTGTTCATGTGTACTGTCAAATGAAATCCCACCACCAGATAAGTTGTTTCAGGCATGGAAAAGAGTTACCAACAAATAAATACTCCATCTTTTGTGGGAGGCAAGATGTAGTGAAACTTCTGCATGACCATTGATATTGGGAACTGAAACAAATAAAAGGATAATTCATGATTCTGATGACATTAAAGGCACATCATATTGACCTTACTACTTTTACATTAATTTATATAGACAAGTTACCTGTGTAACCCAGCTCACTACAGTTTTAGAAGTTTCCCATCCTACTGTATTTAGAGGAATAGAAGCTAAATGTTGAAGAGTGAAGAAAAGTATTTATTGATATGCTGTGTCATTTCAAGGCTCTTAATTTGCATTTACTATGAAGCTCTTGTATGATCCACAGCAGAAGCGCTTAATTAAATGTTAGTGAAATGGCTTTTCTTACCCAGAGCCAGGAAAACTCTTTCTTCCTGAAATCAAAAGAGGATTTCCTCAAACATCAAAATGAATCATTAAGTAACTTTGAACCAGTGTAAAATAGTCCACCATTATGAAGCCTTTGAAATACAGGTGTTTTTCTGTCCCCCATCTTAATATAATCTTTATTTAAAGACAGTTTAATTAAAAGTCTTAGGAAAATCAGAGATCTAATATAGACTAAAATAATAAGCTTCAGAAAAGTAGTTCCACTAATAAACAGAGATTGAAAACAGCATGCACTGAGATTGGCATCTATATCTGAGCTCAGACTGCCTAAAAGAGAAGGGCTTTTAAATTAAAACAGCACAGAGCCCCCTCTCTAATGTCCTCCATGTTAGCGCATCCACTAACAAGGGGAGAGTCATTCCTTGCCAGTAGGTGGTGCTTTTGTATAAAACATTACTCAGAGATAAATTCGTTTCTGACTAATTTTCTATCTCTGTACATCTTAACCCTGTGTCACATCTCCCCAAAGGCCAGACCCAAGTTATTCCACTGTTGTCTCTAAAATACACTCACCTTGTCTCGCTGTTCAGAAAGGCACTTGCCCACACGTAGTTTTCTCCCTTAGAGAGCTGCATAATAGCATACATTAATAGGTAGGCTTCCTTTCTCTTGTTTAAAACTGGTATCTCTGTACATATAATTATTTTCTGTGAATATCCCACAATTAAAGAGACTGCAGTACTTTCTTGACAGTACAGTTGGATCAGATTGACTGGGTGTGCATGTCAGTGCGATCAGGAGGCAATAACAAAACAAAACAAACAAGCACGCAAAAACGCACTGAGGACAGCCACTGATCACTGATGACAGCCCATTGAGCACAGTCACTGATCGCCAATCCACACCTAATAGCTTAATGCTCTTCTCTTAGGTTAAGGGTTGAGCGAAGTCTCCCAGAGTGCACGCTCATTCAGTGAAGACTAGAGACACACTAATGGCACAATCCATCCTTCTTTCCCGCACTCTTTCCTTCAGTAACAACAGATTCACCTGTTAATATTTGTTATAAATAAGAGAAGTATTACCTTAAGCACCCATTGTTACTGCTGCTTAGCCATGTTAAGATTAAAGGAATTGCGAACTACAGACAGGATTTTCATCCCGTACATCTGCAAATGATAGAGAAAAATCCAGCTAGGTATCAGTTTTAGTGAGATGATTTGAAACCAGTTTTTAAATTTTCTGCAAATAATATTCAGTCTTTTCCCTCCTCCTTCCCCCTCCCAAACTTTTCATCAGTTATATATAATTATACAGTGTTTGATGTGTTCTGTTCGTTTGAGGTCCAAGCTGTTTGTTTTCCCTTAGTAGTATATATATCTCCATTTAGATGGGCATATCGGTTGAAGGGAAAGAAAATTTTTAAATAACAAGTTTTTAAAAAGTAATCTCAAATACAGGCATTGGTAAAACAAAAGAGTCCCATTCAAAATCAAACACCACCTTCCAAGGTTCCGAAAATGAAGGATTGGAAATAGTATAGGAGAAAATTCTGTGAACACAGAACAACGGTTTTACCATGTCTTAATCCTTTGTGAAAAGGTAATCTATACAGTTACAGAGTCTCTTAGGAGCTGGAGATGATTTCTGAGGCCTGGGCCAGTTAAGTAGTGTGTTTACCACCAGGCTCTAGGCTGTGCTGCCCCTAGTGCCTAGCTGCACTCACAGCGGGCATGCACTAGAGTCTATGCAAGTCTTTAAGCTGATGTGTTTGTAATGTGAGTTCAGGGGCCTGCAGGCCTCCTCCATCTGTAACTGGGTTTCCTTTCCTCCTACAGAGCTTGCACTAGCACTCATTTATCTCAGAGTTCAAATCTCTCCCTGCCTTCTACTCAAAGCCTCAACATCAAGTCAGAACCTGTTTCTCCTCCTAGAGACCGTACCACCACCCCTTCGAGATACCCACAACACACGCGCCACGAGGCGGGGAGATCTCCTGTTGACAGCTTGAGCAGCTGTAGCAGTTCCTACGATGGGAGCGACCGAGAGGATCACCGGAACGAATTCCACTCCCCCATTGGACTCACCAGACCTTCGCCGGACGAAAGGGAAAGTCCCTCAGTCAAGCGCATGCGACTCTCTGAAGGATGGGCAACATGATCACATTATTACTTAATAGTTTTTTTTTTTCTTGCAGTGTGTGTGTGTGCTATACCTTAATGGGGAAGGGGGGGTCGATATGCATTATATGTGCCGTGTGTGGAAAAAAAAAAAAGTCAGGTACTCTGTTTTGTAAAAGTACTTTTAAATTGCCTCAGTGATACAGTATAAAGATAAACAGAAATGCTGAGTTACGCTTAGCACTTGAGTTGTACAACAGAACACTTGTACAAAATAGATTTTAAGGCTAACTTCTTTTCACTGTTGTGACCCTTTGCAAAATGTATGTTACAATAGATAGTGTCATGTTGCAGGTTCAACGTTATTTACATGTAAATAGACAAAAGGAAACATTTGCCAAAAGCGGCAGATCTTTACTGAAAGAGAGAGCAGCTGTTATGCAACATATAGAAAAATGTATAGAAGTTTGGACAGACCCGGCAAGGGGTGGCCACCGGTAACTGTAGGAACACGCCGGTCACCTAACATCCAAGCACGCTCACAAACCTGCAGGCATATCATTGGCGTATGGCACTCATTCAAAAGGATCAGAAACCATTCAGAGAGGACCATACCTACCTTAAAAGAAAAGAAAAGAAAGGAAAGGAAAGAAAAGAAAAGGAAAGAAAAGGAAAGGAAAGAAAAGAAAAGAAAAGGAAAAAATGTGGCGTTTGAGAGCTAACATATTTAATTAAATAAATAAATCTGGGTCTGCATCTCTTATTAAATAAAAATATAAAAATATGTACATTACATTTTGCTTATTTTCATATAAAAGGTAAGAAAGAGTTTGCAAAGCATTTGTGGCTTTTTGTAGTTTACTTAAGCCAAAATGTGTTTTTCCCTCAATAGCTTCGCTAATATTTTAAACAGTCCTGTAAAATCCCACAGAGGACTTTTTGTATAGAGAGCACTACCCTAAGCCATGAGGAGCACCATGCTTTGCCAACCAAGATAACTGTTTTCTCTTTGTAGAAGTTTTGTTTTTGAAATGTGTATTTCTAATTATATAAAATATTAAGAATCTTTTAAAAATCTGTGAAATTAACATGCTTGTGTATAGCTTTCTAATATATATAATATTATGGTAATGGCAGAAGTTTTGTTTTCTTAATAGCGGGAGGGGGGTATATTTGTGCAGTTGCACATTTGAGTAACTATTTTCTTTCTGATTTCTTTTACTCTGCATACATTTTATAAGTTCAAGGTCAGCTGTCAAAAGGATAAGCTGTGGGGTTAGAACATATTACATTGCAACATCCTAAATTGTTTTTAAAACGTCAGCAAACTATTGGGTCAACTGACATCCATTGTATATACTAATTGGTTTCTTTCAAACTATTTTTTTTTTTTTGGTTTGGTTTGGTTTTGTTGGTTTCTTTTCATTTTATAGAAAGCAGGGCCCCTTTCAGATCTCTCCATTTCACCACACATCTTGGAATCTGTAAGTTTGTATCCTAACTTGCCCATATTCTAAATTTATATAGTTCATTTTCAGCCTTGAGTTTGATGTTTTTTAGAAATATGCCCAGAGTAAGAAGCTGTGTTGGAGCATAAGTCCTGCAAGCTGGGTCCTGGGGGCGACTGACCTGCTTACTTGATGGATAAGTTACAGAGTTCTGGAGGAGAACAAGGTGAAAGACTGGGTGCTGGAGAGGAAGAAAACAGTTAAAGGATAGTTACTTGGTGTCCACCTTCATGATTTTAACTGCCCCATAACAATGTTGTCAGCAGTATAGGACTGTTGAACAGCCTGGCGTGTCAGGATCCCCAAATATCACTTCTGCATAAAGCATGTATGTCACCTATTTTTTTCTCCAATAAAGAAATTTAACAGCCATTTCAAGAAATCCCACTTTTAAAAAACCTTTCTCTATGTCCCCCCGCCCTTTTTTTAATTTTCAAGATAATTTAACTCTTGTCTCTAATATTCATGTGTAAGGGATTAATCTTCAGACCCCTTAAAAAGTGAGTGCCATAAAGAGTCAGTATATATTGTTGAAGTGATATTTCAGGCTAGGAATGATTCCCTTCTCTTTGAATGTGAAGATCTGTCGATTCATCCTGTCGTTAATCCCAACATACAGAACAAAGAATGCAGTAACATTAGTTCTGCTAGGTCACGTGTAGGATGTGCTTATCCAGTTTTTTCCCCTTTACCTGCATAGTTGCTACATGTTTCTCTGTAAAAGGCTGCCGCTGGGTGGCAGAAGCCAAAAGACCTTATTAACGAGGCTATATTTTTCTTAACTTGATCTGCAATCCAGAATTAGACCACAATGCACCTTTGGTTGTATCCATATAGGATGCTAGCCTGCCTTGTAGTAATGTTTTATATATTAAAAACAAAATAAAGACATCAACCATTTCACATATATTCTACTACTAAAGGAATCAATGGAACATGAAGACTAGTATTTATGCAGAAGCAAAACAGGAAATCATCCTTACAAACATGCTTACCTGCACACCTGTTCGCATGGTCATGTGTACACTCAAACATGCACATAAAGTGAAAAAGAAAGTCAGCCATTATTTCACTCCAGACTTGATCCCATCCTGAGAATTCATGTTTATAATTAAATGTGTGTGAAATATGCAAGCATATCACAAATGTTCCTTGTCCTTTCAAAGTGCATTTGTTCATCAAGATCAATAGAATCTTACCAGTGGGTGGGAAAGGGTCATACAAAATATGAAGAAATAGCCATATTAAATTTTTAGCTGTCATTTGCCTCAGCAACAAAGCGAGTGTAAGTGTCTAATGCTGAAGCTAGAGTGAGCTCATGTGCCAGCAGAGGCCTCCTCTCTTTATAGCAGTTCTGACAATAGGTTTTTTGGGTTTTTTTGCTTTGCTTTGTTTTTTTTTACAAACTCAAGAGGAACAGACTCACTTGAAAAATGGATGCCAGTCACCTGGTTCCCACTGTTGCACTCAAAGTTGTAGCAGTTAGCGAAGGGACAATCTGAGACTTGTAGAGATGATTTAATGAGAAGCACAATTTTTATTGTGACCAGTCACGTCCTATCACCAGGCACTGTTTGTCTTTGCCCTTGCCTTTTCTGTAACTCACCATTTATTGTATTTACAAATCTCGTATGGGTTTTAATCACACAAAGTTCTTTGTATCGAGAAGTCTAGGGCAGACCTTTGGGGGGGATTGTTATTTTACATTACCTGGCCTAGAGTAGCATATTAGACAATAGTCAGCATTGCAAGTAGGAGGACCGTATACGGCATTTTACATGACTGAAAGTATTGTTATGCCGAATCCTATTTTAAAAGAGTTTTAGTAACGGTGAGCTGAGAAATTCTGGTCATGGTGAGCAGCAGGTGCAAACCATGCAGCCTGTGGACGGTGCGCATGGATGTGTGGAGGCTGTTGATTTCAACCTTTTTTAAACTTGTGTTTTTTAGTAAAATTGCTTATTTTTTTCCCAAAGGTGGAATTTAATGTTTTGTAATGATGAATATGAAAATGCCTGTCATCTTTAGATCTTTGAAAGGTTAACTAACATGAGAATTTCAGAGAAAATTCCAATACACTTTTAAAAAGCGTGTCTGCCCTCTCTCACCTCTATGTATTTGTTTATCGACACACTCACCCTTTCTGAGATAGCATTTTGCTCCCTTGATCCCCCCCTTTTTCGTCCCTTTGGAGAGTAAATGCTTTGTATTTCTTTCTTTAAAAAAAATTTACTTTAAAGAAGAAGCCACTTGAACCTTCAATAAAGGCTGTTGCCTAAGCATGGCGTACTTCATCTGTTCTCGCCTCTGCCATCTGCTACGGTGTCGTCAGTTGTATGGCGTTAATTTCCTGCCACTGCAGATATTTTGAAGATTGCTTGAATGCTGGTGTCTGTTAGAATGCTTCAGACTACAGATGTAATTAAAGGCTTTTCTTACTATGTTTTAACCAAAGATGTGGAGCAATCCAAGCCGCATATCTATTGCATTAAATTTGTCCATTGGGTTATTCATAATCGGGTATTGCATTTTGCCTTCCCCGTCCATACCTCAAATTGATTGATACCTCAGTTTAATTCAGAGAGGTTTGCTAAGTGATGGATTCTGGTTGTAGTTTGAATGCAGCAGTGTACTCTTGATGTAAGCAGACAAGAGTCACTGCAGGCATGAAGCTTGGATTGCTTCAGATAGTTTGCCGTATCGTTTTTCTTCCTTTTCCTTTTCTGGGGACTTGTTTCCATTCAATGACAATAATTCAAATAGCTTGTAAATGAGGGCATACAAGCATTTGCAACAAGTATTCAAATAGAGGCTCACAGCGGCATAAGCTGGACTTTGTCGCCACTAGATGACAAGATGGTATACCTAAGCTAACCACACGTGTGTATCTCAAGGGACTTAAATTCAGCTGTCTGTAGTGAATTCAAGTGGGAAATTTTCAAAAGTTTCTCCTGCTGGAAATAAGGTATAATTTGTATTTTGCAGACAATTCAGTAAAGTTACTGGCTTTCTTAGTGATACAGTGTCTGTGGTGCGTTTTTTTTTAATTAATGTTTTTCTGTTTAAATTTATTCCACTTTATCATGTTTTTTTAAAGCAGTTTTTTCCCCCAAGTACAAATGAGCTTTCTCAGTTTTCAGCTCAAAATGTATGGAAAGATGGGTGTGTGTGGGAAGGTGTGAATTGGGTAACAGTTCTTAAGATAATATTCAGCCAGTTTGGGAAGTTGAAGCATTTTACAGACTGGTTCAGCTTCTTTCTCCAAGCAGCTCCATGAAGATCTTTGCTTGTCTATTGACAAAACTTGCCAGGTTCTTCATGAAAAGCACTCCGGTGAAATAAATCATTGTTTTAACTAAAATGTATAGAAAATATTTTCAGAAGCCTTTCTTTTTTAATCAAAATGTTTGTTTTGAAAATTTGGAAATGGGCTGCATAAATGGCTCACAGGTTAGAAGCACTGACGGCTCTTCCAGGGGTCCTGAGATCAATTCCCAACAACCACATGGTAGCTCACAACCATCTGTAATGCGATCTGATGCCCTCTTCTGGTGTGTCTGAAGACAGCTACAGTTACTCATTTACAGAAACTAAATAAATAACTTATTTTAAAGTTGGAAACATAGGTCTTTATCTAAATATTTGATATTTAAACAACAGAGTCATAGATACATTGTTAAAGCTATACATTATATACATTACCATAATCCAATTTTAATTTCTAATATGAGTGTCTTTAAGAGATGAATATGAACTGATACAGAAACTGACAGGAAGGAAGAAAATGGTGATGTTGCCAGGCAGTTAGATGATTTGGACTTTACATTAGCAGTGATTCTTGGTCTGAAAAAGGAAAGTGCATCCTAGAGACTTTGCACATGGCTTTGAATGTATAATTGTTTCCTTTAATTGATTTCCAGCAAAGGTTTATTAAGCAATAATTATCTGTGACTTCTGTGGTAACTTCCAGGGTGCATGAGTATGCAGTCCCTGTTTCAGGAAACTCATGGACTAATGAGAGATTGAAAGCTGTCAGAAGAGTCTTCAGAGACTTTGGCCATCTTGAGAGTACAGCAAAGAACATGCCCAGAGTGTGCACACTTTAAAATCTGCTTGGCTAGCACAGCCTTGCCTTGCCTTTTGGACAATGATCAGGGTTAAGAAAGGCACAAAATGACCAAGCAAGCTGACTTTCTGGCCCATAGTCCTGCCCTGGGTTGACACTAGTGTTCTGTTCTCACCTCCACGGAACATAATAATGTTGTCCGTGAGCTTGTGTTCTATAGGCAAAGTGCAGTGGGACAGTAGAATATTTCTGTAAGCCAAAGAGACACATGGACAAAGGGTTAAATACCTTTAATGGGAGATACCCTTTTCTGCTTTTACTACAAGAACCCCCACATTTTCACTTTCCACTGGACTCTGCTGTTATGATGCTACTCCCAGATAAGGACAGCCTTCAGGAAGGAGCAACATACACAGAGATACTCAGTTGAAAGAGCAGATGCAAATACACAGGAATTGTAGCCCCTTCTATTTCAATAAAGGGAAACCATGGATAAAAACAGAGATGAGAGATAATAGTGGGTGAACTGGCTGAGCACTTGATTAGATCATATCTGTGGACTTAAGAAACCAGTTAACTAGCGATGTAGAGGTCTATGCCTTTAAAGTCCAACACTCCAAGAGGCAGAACGAACAGTGTGGGGCCAGTCTACTTAGTTATTTCCAGGCCAGCCAGGGTTACATAGTAAGACCCTGCCTCAAAAAAGAAGAAGAGAAAAAAAGGAAATCAATTTATAAAAAAGAATTGTGAGAAATCAGCAAATGGTAAGATTAATGGTGGGACCATATTACATTAAGAATTATAAAAATTTTCAACATTACGCTTTAAATGATTAGGATCCTGGTGATCTTGAAAGCACAATGAGACTATAGTTACTCCAGCATGTTGACTTTGATTTATATCCATGAGAATATTATAAACACAAGCTTAAACTCAGCTAATGTTGAAGATAACATTTTGGTTGTTACCAGAAGAGGTAATAGTGAAGCCATACCAGTGAGTAAACTTGTCAAGGAGAAAGCAGAGGAATGAAGGAGCCTAGGGGAGGACGTAGAAGAGACAAGATCTGCAGAGATGAAAATAAACAGTGAACACTTCAAGAATAAGCAGTCAGACAAAAGGAAAACAGAAACTGCCAATGTCAGAGAGGATACAAGAAAATATTACACAACAGCATTCGGGACTTTACGGGGGCCACAGTCAAAGAAGATAACAAGAAGCACGTTGCTTGCGTGGGGAGTAGCTAAGATATCCATTTTGACAAACTGTTGTGGGAAGACAAGAAGACCAAATGAGATTATCTGGCAGGTATTACCAAATTTGAAGCAGCAAATATGAATTAAACTCAAAAGTTTTAGTAGCTAAAGTAAAATCTAGCGTAATCTCAGCACTCACAAGACAGAAGCAGGTGGATCTATGTTAGTTCGATACTGGCCTGGTCTATATAGCAAGTTCCAGTACAGTGTTCCAAAGAGAGACCCTGTCTCAAAAGTAAATCAAAACAGGAAGAGAGTTTGAGTGGCTAGCAATCTCAAGGACCAAAGGAAGGCCTTTTTACACATCAGATGGTATCTAAGCAGTGTATATAGCATAGGAGACAGAAAACAAGACAAACAGAAGCCATCCTTACCAAAGGCTAGAAGCTTGTAACATGTGCCCCCAAAGTGCAGACTGGATGTAATTTCTCTGTCAATGATTTGTGGTATTGTTATAACTAATAACGAATACAGTTATTAGTATTGTCTATGGAAGTATATCCAGCACAAAAAATCTGAATTTTTATTTTGTAGATTAAAAATATCATTTTAAAAATTTCATTCAAAAATTACTATGGCATTTTCTTCTGGGTTACCCTTACAGAGGGACTTGTAATCCAGTTATTGTGGTAAAAGAACTAGGGTAATCTTCATTCTCATTCTGTATTTCTCAGAACTTTCTCTCTACTTCCTGAAATAAATATTTTCATCACCCAAAATGAGGCTACTCTTTAATTTTCCCATAACAGGTGCTTTCCTGGGCACCTTTGATTAAGAAGTAAAGGTTAAGAAAAAAACATGAAGGTCATAGTTGGAGGCCTAACACGTAGTTTCTGATTTTGACACAGCCTTGGCCTCAAGGTCATTGTCAGTTCCACAACATCTGCAAACATGACTCACAGCCCCGATGTGCCCATTCCTAGCAGCTAGTTTTTGTCCTTGGACAAATGAGGATGATGATAGCCTTCATTGCAAACACCAGGTTGAAACGGAAGAAATGGTGAGGAGTAGAGAGACAACTCCCAGATAAATAGTAACTAGGAGAGAGTTTCTTCAGATCCTACAAAGTCAGTGAGGGTCTTAGGATGCCCGTCATATCCTCTGTCTGGCCCTCCCTCCTACAAAAAGAAAACAAGGCTGTCTTCACAGTAACAGTGACAACGGCAACCTGGGAAAGCAAAAGAGAAGCAGGTGGGTAGCAAGAAGACGCTTACATGTACCAACTATTTTCTGTGCAATGGACCCAGCCTGAATTTCCCTTGGTACACAGTTATACTGTGCAATATTCCCACAGCCTGATGGAAAGTGTACTTTGCTCCTGACAAGTGAAATCATACTAAATACAATCAATTGCTACATTGATTTCCTGTCACTGACACATGTGGCTCACTCTGAAGCTCAAGTAAAGTCATGATAAGAGCTAATTACTATAAAGTTCAGGGTCTTTCCTCTTTCTATATATTGCTCAATTATACTCCAAAGCCCAGTGAAGAGCATAGTTGGAATTTTCCTATGGTGAATACAATGTGCTCTTTTTATTTCCTTAGGGATACTACATTCATTCTACAAAGACAATTTGGTAGGCCCCTGCTATAGTGATGCTCAAGATGTAATTCTTATGCCGTGAAGAAAGTCATGCTGTATAATAGTGTCCCAACCTTTTCTGCCACTGATGCTAAATGCATTACATACACAAAATCATTCCTAGAAAGACTTCCTAGAATTCTAAAAGAATTCTACAAGAATTCTAAAATAAATTCCTAGAATTTTAAAAGAAAGAAAATTATGTCTTTAAGAATTTGTCACATGAGCCGGGCGTGGTGGTACACGCCTTTAATCCCAGCACTCAGGAGGCAGAGGCAGACAGTCTACAAAGTGAGTTCCAGGACAGCCAGGGCTACACAGAGAAACCCTGTCTCGGAAAAAAAAAAAAAAGTCACCACACAACCTATTAAAAAAGAATAATTTGTTACATAAATATTCTATGAGTTTTGCTGTTTACACATAAGAATCCTGCTTGCAGACCCAAACCACTTTGTATCCTAGAGTTTGAACATGTACTAATTTTCATCAGAGTATAAGGAAGGGGCCAGGCTATAGAGAAATGCTGACATATATTATGATGTATCTTTATGATGGAATAATCTGCAGTAAGATAAAAAGATGAAATTTCTATAAGTTGACATGAAAAATTACCAAAACACATTGCTAGATGTGGTGTTTGTTTGTTTTGTTTTGTTTTGTTTTTCAAGACAGGGTTTCTCTATGTAGCCCTGGTTGTCCTACAACTTGATTTGTAGACCAAAACTGGCCTCGAACTTAGAGATTCTCCTGCCTCTGCCTCCCTAGTGCTGGGATTAAAAATTGGCTGCAACATACCTGGCAGATTGAAGCAGTATATAATATATGTTACATTATAGGCAAGAAACAGAAGGAAAACTATTATATAAAGAAATGTTAGGAAGATCCACAAGGAGACTAGGTAGTAGTGGTGAGGAAAGGTGAGTAGAGAGACTGATGGTGTTCACTGTTAAATGGAGCTTTCGTTTCTCCCACTGTGGGAATATGCTGCTTATTTTCAGAAAAGGCTTCCAGTTTGAGGGAGGAAAAAAAGTTTTCCCAATAGCCACAAATTATCTCATCCAGTGAAAGCTCTCCTCACACTGGAAAAGGCTTTGGGAAGTATCATGCTTGGAGCAAAGCTCACAATGGATGGCTTGCTTGCCTCCTGAAATCTCAAAAGACCAAGGCTTCAGCTGTCATCTGAGATTGGTCAGACCTCCAACTGTAAGACTGGGAGTTTGAGTTTTTCACTGACTACGCTAGTGAATCCAAGAGCCTCAGTTAATCAGTCTCTTCTGATGAAACCACAAATATTTCCCAATCACCTCTCTGCATTTTAAAAACTTGGATTCATAACTCATCCTATGAGGTTTAATTACTTCCATTACTCAAGAATCAATTCACCCTAAATTAATAATATTAATTGATTGATATTAAGAATTTAAAACATACAGACCTTAGCTAGGTTTCTATTGAATTTACAGCTGTCCTTTTTGTTGCCTTTGCGACCTGCTCCTGTAGGTAACCCACTGAGTTCTACTATTTGAGCATTAAAATATGTCATTGTCAACTTATATGTCCTTGTCACCAGGTGAAATAGTAGAGAGATGACGCTACTCTCTGATACGTCACAGTTTGTATGTTACATTTTCAAAGTAAGATTAGAAGGCTCACAAAGGTGTTTGGTTCTTAAGCATTGTCCTGGCCTCTCCATCGTCCTGGCCTCTCCATCGCCCTGGCCTCTCCATCGTCCTGGCCTCTCCATCGTCCTGGCCTCTCCATCGTCCTGGCCTCTCCATGTTTGATCCTGGTTTCTGCACTTAGTGTGTGCAAAACTTGACTTTTAGAATATACTAAAGAACTGACTTGACCAAATCAAAATATACCTTCTTTGCTTCAGAATTCTTCTCTTCCCTGAAAGATCAGCTTGTTATCGAATTTGTCTTTGAGTTTAAGTTTCATGTGTATTAAAAACAACTCATAAAAATTCTTTCCATTTTCCTAATAGTATGTTCTCCACAGTATCTACTTTAATATGTGCATCAAACCTTAAACTTCACCTAATTTGCTAAGGCCTAGGCTTTTCTTTCTTTTAATAACACATTTTATGAACTATAAAAGAAGTTGCCATGCAGAGGTGGTACAAGCCTTTAATTCCAACACTTGGGAATCAAAGGTAAGTGTTCCAAGACAGCCAAGACTACACAGAAAAACTATGTTGCAAAACAAACAAACAAACAAACAAACAAGTACATTTTTAAAAGAGAAGTAACTGTGAAATATAGATTCAAAAGATAGTAGACATGTTTCACTGTGCTTCTGATTTGTAATTTTACAAAATTAAAATTTTGTATACAAAGAATAGAATTTAGAATTTGATTTTTATTATTATTATTATGATGATGATGATGATGATAATGATGATGATGATGATGATTATTATTATTATTATTATTATTATTTTGGTTTTTCGAGACAGGGTTTCTCTGTGTAGCCTTGGCTGTCCTGGAACTCACTCTGTAGACCAGGCTCGCCTTGAACTCAGAAATCCGCCTGCCTCTGCCTCCCAAGTGCTGGGATTAAAGGCGTGCGCCACCACACCGGGCTAGAATTTAGAATTTTATATAAGACTAGTTGCAGATGCCAGAATATAACCAACGAGGGTGCAAATTCTGATTATAATTATTTGGTTTTGGTTTTGGTTTTGGTTTTTTGTTTGTTTTGTTTTGGTTTGTTTTGTTTTTTGGTTTTTTGAGACAGGGTTTCTCTGTATAGCCCTGGCTGTCCTGGAACTCACTTTGTAGACCAGGCTGGCCTCAAACTCAGAAGTCCGCCTGCCTCTGCCTCCCGAGTGCTGGGATTAAAGGTGTGCACCACCATGTCCGGCTCTGATTATAATTACTAAGAGTCACCCACTCAGGGGCTGGAGAGATAGCACAGCAGTTAAGAGCACTGACTGTTCTGTCCTCTGCTTAACCCTTATAGATAGGTGGATAGATGACCAATCTTGTAAGAAAGTGGATCAATATAACTGGCTGCATTTACTGTTACTTTTACTATTGCACATATTGAAGCTTTACTTAATTTTTCTGGGAATAGTTTTTGCTATCCTAGGATTTTGTTATTCCAGATGAATTTGCAAATTGTGCTTTGTAACTCTGTGACGAACTCAGCTGGAATTTTGATGGGGATTGCATTGAAGCTATAGAATGCAATTAATTAATTATTAATTCTGCCAATTAATGAGCATGAGAGATCTTTGCATCTTCTGAGATCTTCTTCTATTTCTTTGTTCAGAGACTTGAAGTTCTTATCATACAGATCTTTCACTTCCTTAGTTAGAGTCACACCAAGGTATTTTATATTATTTGTGACTGTTGTGAAGGGTGTTGTTTCCCTAATTTCTTTCTCATCCTGTTTATCTTTTGTGTAGAGAAAGGCCACTGATTTGAGTTAATTTTATATCCAGCTACTATGCTGAAGCTGTTTATCAGGTTTAGGAGTTCTCTGGTGGAATTTTTAGGGTCACTTATATATATATACTATCATATCATCTACAAATCGTGATATTTTGACTTCTCCCTTTCCAATTTGTATCCCCTTGATCTCTTTCTGCTGTCTAATTGCTCTGGCTAGGATTTCAAGTACTATATTGAATAGGTAGGGAGAAAGTGGGCAGCTTTGTCTAATCCCAGATTTTAGTGAGATTGTTTCAAGTTTCTCTCCATTTAGTTTGATGTTGGCTACTGGTTTGCTGTAGACTGCTTTTATTATGTTTAGGTATGGGCCTTGAATTCCTGATCTTTCCAAGACTTTTATTATGAATAGGTGTTGGGTTTTGTCAAACGCTTTCTCACCATCTAAAGAGATGATCATGTGGTTTTTGTCTTTGAGTTTGTTTATATAGTGGATGACATTAATGGATTTCTGTACATTAAACCATCCCTGCATCCCTGGGATGAAGCCTACTTGATCATGATGGATGGTCCTTTTGATGTGTTCTTAGATTCAGTTTGTAAGAATTTTATTGAGTATTTTTATTCAATTTTGTTGATATTCATAAGTGAAATTGGTCTGAAGTTCTCTTTCCTTGTTGGGTCTTTATGTGGTTTAGGTATCAGAGTAATTGTGGCTTCATAGAATGAATTGGGTAGGTACCTTCTGTTTCTATTTTGTGAAATAGTTTGAAGAGAGTGGAATTAGGTCTTCTTGGAAGGTCTGATAGAACTCTGTACTAAACTCAATCTGGACCTGTTCTTTTTTTGGTTGGGAGACTATTAATGACTGCTTCTATTTCTTTAGTAGATATGGGGTTGTATAGATTATTAATCTGTGACTTAACTTTGGTACCTGCTATTTGTCTAGAAATTTTTCCATTTCATCCAGGTTTACCAGTTTTGTTGAGTATAGCCCTTTGTAGTAGGATCTGATGTCTGATGATGCTTTGGATTTCCTCAGGTTCTGTTGTTATGTCTCCCTTTTCTTTTCTGATTTTGTTAATTAGGATACTGCCCCTGTGCCCTCTAGTTAGTCTGGCTAAGGGTTTATCTATCTTGTTGATTTTCTCAAAAAAAAAAAAAAACAGCTTCTGGTTTGGTTGATTCTTTGTACAGTTCTTTTTGTTTCTACTTGGTTGATTTCAGCCCTGAGTTTGTTTATTTCCTGCCTTCTACTCCTCCTGGGTGAATTTGCTTCCTTTTGTTCTAGAGATTTTAGGTGTGCTGTCAAGCTGCTAGTGTGTGCTCTCTCTAGTTTCTTTTTGAAGGCACTCAGAGCTATGAGTTTTCCTCTTAGGACTGCTTTCATTGTGTCCCATAAGTTTGGGTATATTGTGGCTTCATTTTCATTAAACTCTAAAAAGTCTTTAATTTCTTTCTTTATTTCTTCCTTGACCAAGTTATCATTGAGTAGAGTATTGTTCAGCTTCCACATCAACATTGGCTTTCTATTATTTATGTTGTTATTGAAGATGAGCCTTAGTCTGTGGTGATCTGATAAGATTCATGGGATAATTTCAATACTTTTGTATCTGTTGAAGACTGTTTTGTGACTGATTATATGGTCAGTTTTGGAGAAGGTACCAGGAGGTGCTGAGAATGTATATCCTTTTGTTTTAGGACAAAATGTTCTGTAGATATCTGTTAAATCCATTTGTTTCATGACTTCTGTTAGTGTCCATGTGTCTCTGTTTAGTTTCTCTTTCCAGGATCTATCCATTGATGAGAGTGAGGTGTCACTATTATTGTATGAGGTGCAATGTGTGCTTTGAGCTTTACTACAGTTTCTTTAATGGATGTGGATACCCTTGCATTTGGAGCATAGACAAAAGAAGATAGCTGCAAGTACAGAATCCCAACTGTAACAACAAAAATAACAGGAAGCAACAATTACTTTTCCTTAATATCTCTTAATATCAATGGACTCAATTCACCAATAAAAAGACATAGACTAACAGACTGGCTACATAAACAGGACCCAACATTTTGCTGTATACATTAAACCCACCCTCAGGGACAAAGACAGACACTACCTCAGAGTAAAGGGCTGAAAAACAATTTTCCAAGGAAATGGCCTTAAGAAACAAGCTGGAGTAGCCATTCTAATATCGAATAAAATCAACTTCCAACACAAAGTTATCAAAAAAGACAAGGAGGGGCATTTAATAGTCATCAAAGGTAAAAATTCTTCCAAAAGAAATTTAAAGAGGATATAAAACTGAAATCCCAGCACTTAGGAAACAATGGCAAGCAAGTCTCTGTGAGTTCAAAGCCAGCCTAGTCTATAGCGTAAGTTCCAGGATAGTAAGGGCTACAAGGTTAGACTCTCCCTCAAAAAGAAAGTAAGAAAGGAAGGAAGGAAGGAAGGAAGGAAGAGAAGAGAAGAGAAGAGAAGAGAAGAGAAGAGAAGAGAAGAGAAGAGAAGAGAAGAAAAAGAAAAGAAAAACAAGAAAAAGAGGAAGTTGATGGGGATATGAAACAGGAGCACAGATAAGGGAGGTGTTGGTAGATGAATATGACCCATAGTATTGATAGATGAACATGATCAGTATGTATTATATAAATTATTAAACTTTCAAGAAAAAAATCATTTGACTTTACATGAGAAATGTCGCAGTCATCTTTTGGGTGCCTTGCTATCTTGAACTCTGCCACATGAAGCAAAATTAATAACTCAGCAGGACCTTCTTCACACAGCTTTCCCTAAATGTATGGGTGCAGCTTACTAACTACATTAGGAGTTGATGGGAAGTACACAATGGGAAGTAGCAATTGTTTATATTCAATGAAAGCCTGAGAGATTCTATTTAGGACCCATCACCACAATGACCTGCACAAGAAGTTATCATCCTCCCCTTAGACAATCGTTCTAACCCTAGGTAAGGTGTGCTTTCACTGACTCCTGGTCTGTATTCAATGCCCTGAGCATCAGGCCTTTGTGAGAGACAACAGGATTCCAAGAATAAATGCAGGGTGACAAACTGAAAAAGAAAAAGAAATTATAATCATTACCATGATAGTCTATATCTCAAGGCTCTTCCCTACTTTATTTTCTACTAGTTTCAATATATCTGGTTTTATGTGGATGTCCTTAACCAGGAGCTGGTTCTTTGAGAATATTAAAGATAGATAAACCCTTAGCCAGACTAACCAGAGGGAACAGAAACAGTATCTAAGTTAACAAAATCAGAAATTAAAAGGGAGACATAACAACAGAAACAGTAGAAATACCAAAAAATCATCAGAGCCTACTACAAAAGCCTATACTCAACAAAACTGGAAAATCAAGACAAAATGGACACATTTCTAGACAGATATCAAATACCAAAGTTAAATCAGGATCAGATAAACCATCTAAGCAGTCCCATAATCCCTAAAGAAATAGAAGCAGTCATTAAAAGTCTCCTAACCAAAAATAGACCAGGACCAGATGGTTTTATTGCAAAATTCTGTCAGACCTTCAAAGAAGACCTAATACCAATACTCTTCAGACTATTCCACAAAATAAAAACAGAATGAACATTGCTCAATTCATTCTATGAATCCACAGTTACTCTGAGAATTCTCCCTTGGAGATGGAATGGTTTCTGTCCAATCAGGAACCTATCACAATTTCCTTCCATAGAGGACTTCATAAGACTTTTTTTTTTCTACTTCTATAATGTTTAATGATTTTAAAAACTGGTTAAGTGCCAGGCATGGTGGCACATGCCTTTAATCCCAGCACTTGGGAGGCAAAGGCAGGCAGATTTCTGAGTTCGAGGGCAGCCTGGTCTACAGAGTGAGTTCCAGGAAAGCCAGTGCTACACAGAGAAACCCTGTCTCAAAAAAAAAAAAAAAAAAAAAAAAAAAAACTAACAAACAAACAAAAAACTGGTTGAGTGCACATTACTTTTAGTTTCAGAAGATATCATGTATATTTAAGAGGCATTTAACTATTGTAAATTATTTTGATGACTTAAAAATGTCAATATTGATCTTCCCTCTGATCCCAGCAGAGGAGGCTAAGAACGCTTGTGCGCTCTCCACACCCCAGGACATTAGGATAGTCCCAGCGGCAGCAGGAACAGAGGAACTCTGCCCAACCGGAGGCTGGGGTCTGTTCCAGCCAGGACACCCCCCCACAGCCATCTTCCCTCTGAACTCAGCACTAGTGCGGCTAGGGTTGCTTGGGTGCTCTCCACACCCCAAGACATTAGGATAACCTTAGGGTTACAGGTGAGTGGTGCGCAGTGTTGGCTTTGAGAACTTCGGAGGGTCTGGTTGCAGCAGCAGCAGGAACAGAGGAACTCTGTCCAACCGAAGGCTGGGACCTCTTCCAGCCAGGACCACCCCCTGCCATCTTCCCTCTGAGCCCAGCGGAGGCGGCTAGGGTCACTTGTGTGCTCTCCACACCCCAGAACATTAGGATAGTCCCAGCGGCAGCAGGAACAGAAGAGTTCTGCCCAACCGGAGGCTGGGGTCTGTTCCAGCCAGGGAAACCCCCCTGACCCCCCCCCCCGCCGCCATCTTCCCTCTGAGCCCAGCGGAGGCAGCTAGGGTTGCTTGGGCACTCTCCACACCCCAGGACATTAGGATCACCTTTGGGTTACGGGTGAGTGGTGTGCATTGTTGCCTTTGAGAACCGCAGAGGGTCTGGTTTCAGCAGCAGCAGAAACAGAGGAACTCCGCCCAACCGGAGGCTGGGACCTCTTCCAGCCAGGACCACCCCCCCCCCCCCCNGGACCTTGGGATCACTTTGGGATTACAGAAGAGAGGCAGCCTGCTGTGAGAGTTCTGACCCTATAACTCAGGAAGTGGATCAGAGCTCCAGTCTGCTAGACACTGGAATTGCATGAGAAGAGCTTGCCTTCAGAGAGTGCTCTTATCACTGCATCTCTGGGGGGAGTTGGTCTACCAGAAGTGCTGTCAGAGGCTAACAGAATCACAGGAGGATCAAGTTCAAACCAGTGACAGCTTGAAGATTAACATCAGAAATCTCCAGATGGCAAAAGGCAAATGTAAGAATCTCACTAACAGAAACCAAGAAAATGGGCATCATCAGAACCCAGTACGCCCACTGCAATGAGTCCTGGATACCCCAACATGCCTGAAAAGCAAGACACAGATTTAAAATCATATCTCATCATGATGGTAGAAGATTATAAGAAGAACATTAATAACACACTTAAAGAAACACAGGAGAACAATGCTAAACAGGCAGAAGCCCTTAAAGAAGAAAAACAAAAATTCTTCAAGGAACTACAGGAGAACACTGCTAAACAGGTAGAAGCCATTAAGGAGGAAATACAAAAATCCCTCAAGGAATCAAAAGAGAACACTGCTAAACAAGTAGAAGCCCCAGAGTAGAGCTACAGGCAAACACTGCTAAACAGGTAGAAGAAATGCAAAAAACCCTTAAAGAACTACAGGAAAACCCAACCAAACTGGTGATGGAATTGAAGAAAACCATTCAAGATCTAAAAATGGAAGTAGAAACACTGAAGAAAACCCAAAGAGAGATAACACTGGATATAGAAACCCTAGGAAAGAAATCAGGAACCATAGATGTGAGCATCAGCAACAGAATACAAGAGATGGAAGAGAGAATCCCAGGTTCAGAAGATTCCATATAGATCATGGACACAACAATCATAGAAAACACAAAATGCAAAAAGATCCTAACTCAAAACATCCAAGAAATCAAGGACACAATGAGAAGACAAAAACTACGGATGATAGGAGTAGATGAGAATGAAGATTCTCAACTGAAAGGGCCAGCAAATATCTTCAACAAAATCATAGAAGAAAACTTCCCATACCTAAAGAAAGAGATGCCCATGAACATACAAGAAGCCTACAGAACTCCAAACAGACTGGACCAGAAAAGAAATTCCTCCTGACACATAATAATCAGAACAACAAATGCACTAAAAAAAGACAGAATATTGAAAGCAGTAAGGGAAAAAGGTCAAGTAACATATAAAGGCAAGCCTATTGGAATCACTCCAGATTTATCACCAGAGACTATGAAAGCCAGAAGATCCTGGACAGATGTTATACAGACAATAAGAGAACACAAATGCCAGCCTAGGCTACTATACCCAGCAAAACTGTCCATTACCATAGATGGAGAAAACAAAGTTTTCCATGACAAAACTAAATTCACACAATATCTTTCCACGAATCCAGCCCTTCAAAGGATAATAACGGGAAAACACCAACTCAAAGAAGGAAACTACACTGTAGAAAAAATAAGAAAGTAATATTTTAACAAAACTAAAGGAAAACAGCCACAAGAACAGATTCCCATCTTTAACATCAAAAATGACAAGAAATAACACTAATTTTTCTTTGATTTCTCTTAACATCAGTGGACTCAATTCCCCAATAAAAAGGCATAGACTAACAGACTGGTTACACTAACAAGACCCAACATTTTGCTGCTTTCAGGAAACCCACCTCAGAGACAAAGAGAGACACTACCTCAGAGTAAAAGGCTGGAAAACAATTTTCCAAGCAAATGGCTCGAAGAAACAAGCAGGAGTAGCCATTTTAATATCTAATAAAATTGACTTCCAACCCAAAGTTATCAAAAATACAAGGAGGGGCACTTCATACTCATCAAAGGCAAAATCCACCAAAATGAACGCTCAATTCTAAATATCTATGCTCCAAATGTAAGGGCAGCCACATTCATTTAAGAAACTTTAGTAAAGCTCAAAGCACACATTGCACCTCACACAATAATAGTGGGAGACTTCAACACCCCACTCTCACCAATGGACAGATCCTGAAAACAGAAACTAAACAGAGACACATGGACACTAACAGAAGTTATGAAACAAATGGATTTAACATATATCTATAGAATATTTTATCCTAAAACAAAAGGATATACCTTCTTCTCAGCACCTCATGGTACCTCCTCCAAAATTGACCATATAATTGGTCACAAAACAGGCCTTAACAGATACAAAAACTATTGAAATTATCCCATGCATCCTAACACGGACTAAGGCTGATCTTCAATAACAGCAGAAATAATAGAAAGCCAACATTCACGTGGAAACTGAACAACACTCTACTCAATGATTCCTTGGTCAAGGAAGAAATAAAGAAAGAAATTAAAGACTTTTTAGAGTTTAATGAAAATGAAGCCACAATGTGCCCAAACTTATCGGACACAATGAAAGCAGTCCTAAGAGGAAAACTCATAGCCTTGAGTGCCTCCAAAAACAAACTAGAGAGAGCATATACTAGCAGTCTGACAGAACACCTAGAAACTCTAGAACGAAAGGAAGCAAATTCACCCAAGAGGGGTAGATGGCAGGAAATAATCAAACTCAGAGCTGAAATCAACCAAGTGGAAACAAAAAGAGCTATTCAAAGAATCAACCAAACCAGGAGCTGATTCTTTGAGAAAATCAACAAGATAGATAAACCCTTAGCCAGACTCACTAGAGGGCACAGGGACAGTATCCGAATTGACAAAATCAGAAATGAAAAAGGAGACATAACAACTGATCCTGAGGAAATCCAAAACATCATCAGATCCTACTACAAAAGCCTATACTCAACAAAACTGGAAAACCTGGATGAAATGGACAACTTCCTAGACAGATACCAGGAACCAAAGTTAAATCAGGATCAGATTAAGAATCTTTTTTTAAACTTTTTTTCTCTTTATTAGATATTTTCTTCATTTACATTTCAAGTGTTATCCAGAAATTTCCCCTTACCCTCCCCCATCCC
>LR749659.1:1783121-1825922 GCA_902729485.2 Mus minutoides
GCCCTGCTCCCCTACCCACCCCCTCCCACATAATGGCCCTGGTGTTCCCCTGTACTGGGGCATATAAAGTCTGTATGACCAAGGGGCCTCTCCTCCCAATGATGGCCAACTAGGCCATCTTCTTCCATATATGCAGCTAGAGACATGAGCTCAGGGGGAACTAGTTAGTTCATGTTATTCTTCCACCTATAGGGTTGAAGACCCCTTCAGCTCCTTGGGTACTTTCTCTAGCTCCTTCCTTGGGAGTCCCCGATAAAAAGACATAGACTATCAGACTGGCTGCACAAGCTGGACCCAACATTTTGCTGCTTACCTCAGATTAAGAATCTTAACAGTCCCATTTCCCCTAAAGAAATAGAAGCAGTCATTAATAGTCTCCCAACCAAAAAAAAAAAAAAAGCCCAGAACCAGATGGGTTTAGTGAAGAGTTCTATCAGACCTTCAAAGAAGACCTAATTCCAACTCTCCTCAAACTATTCCACAAAATAGAAACAGAAGGTACTCTACCCAATTTGTTCTACAAAGCCACAATTACTCTGATACCTAAACCACACAAAGATCCAACAAAGAAAGGGAACTTTAGACCAATATCCCTTATGAATATTGATGCAAAAATACTCAATAAAATCCTCGCAAACCGAATCCAAGACACATCAAAATGATCATCCATCATGACCAAATAGGCTTCATCCCAGGGATGCAGGGATGGTTTAATATATAGAAATCCATCAACGTAATCCACTATATAAACAAACTCAAAGACAAAAATCACATGATCATCTCCTTAGATGCTGAGAAAGCATTTGACAAAATCCAGCACTCATTCATGATAAAAGTCATGGAAAGATCAGGGATTCAAGGCCCTTACCTGAACATAATAAAAGCAATATACAACAAACCAGTAGCCAACATCAAAGTAAATGGAGAGAAGCTGGAAGCAATCCGACTAAAATCTGGAACTAGACAAGGCTGCTCACTTTCTCCCTACTTATTCAATATAGTACTTGAAGTCCTAGTCAGAGCAATTCGAAAATGAAAGGAGATCAAGGAGATACAAATTGGAAAGGAAGAAGTCAAAATATCACTATTTGCAGATGATATGATAGTATATACAAGTGAGCCTAAAGATTCCAGCAGAGAACTCCTGAAACTGATAAACAGCTTCAGCGCAGTAGCTGGATATAAAATTAACTCAAACAAATCAGTGGCCTTTCTCTACACAGAGGATAAACAGGCTGAGAAATAAATTAGGGAAACAACACCCTTCACAATAGTCACAAATAATATAAAATACCTTGGTGTGACTTTAACGAAGGAAGTGAAAGATATATATGACAAGAACTTCAAGTCTCTGAAGAAAGAAATTGAAGAAGATCTCAGAAGATGGAAAGATCTCCCATGCTCATGGATTGGCAGGATTAATATAGTAAAAATGGCTATCCTGCTGAAAGCAATCGACAGATTCAATGCAAAGATACTGTCAATAAGACAAAAAGGTCACCAACAAATTGGGAAAGAATTTTTATCAATCCTAAATCTGATAGGAGGCTAATATACAATATTTACAAAGAGCTCAAGAAGCTGAACCCCAGAAATTCAAATAACCCCATTAAAAAATGGGGTACAGAGCTAAACAAAGAATTCTCAACGGAACAATGCCAAAGGGCTGAGAAGCACCTTAAAAAATGTTCAACATCCTTAATCATCAGAGAAATGCAAATCAAAACAACTCTGAGATTCCACCTCACATCAGTCAGAATGGCTAAGATCAAAAATTCAGGTGACAGCAGATGCTGGCAAGGATGTGGAGAAAGAGAAACACTCCTTCATTGCTGGTAGGATTGCAAGCTGGTACAACCACTCTGGAAATCAGTCTGGCGGTTTCTCAGAAAACTGGACATACATAGTACCACCAGAATATCCAGCAATACCTCTACTGGGCATATACCAGAAGATATTCCAACTGGTAACAAGGACACATGCTCCACTATGTTCATAGCAGCCTTATTTATAATAACCAGAAGCTGGAAAGAACCCAAATGTCCCTCAACAGAGGAATGGATACAGAAAATGTGGTACATTTACACAATGGAATACTACTCAGCTATTAAAAACAATGAATTTATGAAATTCTTGAGCAAATGAATGTATCTGGAGGATATCATCCTGAGTGAGGTAACCCAATCACAAAAGATGTCACTTAATATGCACTCACTGATGAGCCGATATTAGTCCAGAAACCTAGAATACCCAAGATACAATTTCCAAAACACAAGAAAATCAAGAAAGTCCAACGAGTGGGTACTTCATTCCTCCCCTATAATAGGGATTAAAATATACATGGAAGGAGGTGCAGAGACAAATTTTGGAGCTAAAATGAAAGGATGTATCATCCAGAGATTGCCCCACCCGGGTGGTCCATCACATAATCAGCCACCAAATGCAGACACTACTGCATACACCAGCAGGATATCAGGATATAGCTGTCTCCGGTGAGGCTTTGACAGTCCCTGACAAATACAGAAGGGGATGCTCACAATCATCTATAGGGCAGAACACAGGGTCCCCAATGTAGGAGCTAGAGAGAGTACCCAAGAACTGTCGGGGTGTGCAACCCTAAAGATGGAACAACAATATGAACTAATCAGAACCCCCAGAGCTCATGTCTCTAGCTGCATATGTATTAGAAGATGGCCTAGTTGGCCATTATTGGGGAAGAAAGGCCCTTGGTCTAGCAATGTTTATAGGCCCCAGTACAGGGTAATGCCAGGGCCAAGCAGTGAGAGTGGGTGAGTAGGGGAGCAGGGTTGGGGGTAGGGTATAGTGTACTTATGGGATAACACTTGAAATGTAAATGAAGAAATTCTCTAATAATAAGTAAATAAATAGAAAAAAAGGAAAAAAAAAGAAAAATTAATCAAAAGAAGGAGTTATAATGACTCTTCTTTTTCCTTCTTTCCTTCAATGTGACCCGTTATTCTGATCCAATCATGGTCCATAAATATTGGAGAGTCCAGTTATAAAGATAGCTAAAAATCTTTATCAGTTAGCTTACCTAGCTCTTACCACTATTTATCTGAGAAGTAACATGGTTTTTTGTTTGTTTGTTTGGTTTTTGTTTTTTGTTTTTTGTTTTGTTGTTCTTTTGAAATTTTTCAAAGCCACCACCCCCACATAGGTAGGCCAGGCCTTAGGTCTGATCTTTGCTAATTTACAACTGAATTGAGTACCTGGGACATCAGGGAAGACAACCTTAATACTGCTGCTTTTAACTTTCTTTTAACTTTGTATCTCAAGCCTGTCAGTTACCTCCATACAGGCTCACCTTTAGCAAAACTCAGCAATGGTAGCTATTCATCACTATGAAGAAATGCATTGAGAGCATATTGTGGCTTCAGTCTGAATAAGAAAGGGGTGTGCTATGAGGGCCAGTAGCCAAAGACAGGCCACTCCTATCAACCTAAGACAGAGGCATGTGCCAAAAGGCCATATTTGTTCATAATAAAAGACCATGTGTACTGGCTAGTTTTGTGTCAACTTGACACAGCTGGGGTTATCACAGAGAAAGGAGCTTCAGTTGGGGAAGTACCTCCATGAGATATAGCTGTGGGGTATTTTCTCAATTAGTGATCAAGGGGGAAGGGCCCCTTGTGAGTGGGACCATCTCTGGGCTGGTAGTCTTGGATTCTATAAGACAGCAGGCTGAGCAAGCCAGGGGAAGCAAGCCAGTAAAGAACATCCCTTCATGGCTTCTGCATCAGCTCCCGCTTTCTGACCTGCTTGAGTTCCAGTCCTGACTTCCTTGGTTATGAACAGCTGTATGGAAGTGTGAGCTGAATAAACCCTTTCCTCCCCAACTTGCTTCTTGGTCGTGGTGTCCGTGCAAATAAACACAAACAAGCTGTGTGTGATCTCTAAGATGGGTAAGAGGGACTATAGACTCAGTCCCAAGCCAGGCATGGCAGCCAGCCATGATAATTCCCAGGCAGGATCATGGAGCATAAGTAAATCTTATGCCCTAGGCCAGCTAATTTTTAATAAATAAAGAGGGAAGAACTTTGCCCTCCCCCAGTCTTGAGGTTGAATCAAACCTTGTTTTTGCCACAGCTGGCTAGCCCACCTAGGGTGGAGTCTTCTGACCTAGGAAAAGTCTATTGTCTGCCACATCTGAAGTTTCCTGCAAGATGCTACTACCTGATGAACAGTCTGAGCTTGTTGTCCTGACCAGATCCTGACAAGCCACGAGATCCTGGCATAGTGGGGGATGGGTTTTTTCCCCCTTTTAAAGTTGAAACTTAAAAAGTAAACATTGAACCTTGATCAGAAAAAAAACGTCAATACTGAGTTGTATATATTTAAATAAATTTTATTAATTTAATTTAAAAAAAATAAAAACAAAATAGAAATAAAATAAAATAAATAAAATAAAATAAAATAAAGTTGTGTGCCACCACCTTTTAAAAGAGAAGCAGATAATTTACTTTATTGAGTCCCCTCCAGAACTTCTCTGAGGAGTGTTTCCTATTTGCAGCAAAATGCTGTATCCAGTCTGTTAGTCTGCTAGTCTTAACAATGCTTGTGTACCACAGCTGTAAGAATTCAAACATACAAGCAAAATGCAACCAGAGTTCACATGTTGATTTGTTGTTGTTTGTTGGCTTCTTTGTTTTGTTTTGTTTTGTTTTGTTTTGTTTTGTTTTCTGAGACAGGGTTCTGTAAGCATACTTTTTTTTTCAAACATAAACGTTCATACTTTTTTTTTTCATAATAAACGTTCAACCTCTACTCTAGCCTACTACCCACCAGAGGTAGTAGAAAACAAAAGTAATTAGGACACAGGGAAGGTAGACTTGTTTAGAAATAGATCTTTGGGGTGAGTCAAACTTTCATTACCCAGTTATCAGCAGTTCATTCCAGTAGCAAACACTCAATACACATCAGCAGCTTCTGTAACCACACAGGAGCCAGCAAGGGCAGTTCAATCCACAAGAAACTGAAAAACTCACCAACCAGCCCCAGGCCATGGAAGTGGAAAAAAGTCAGAGGAAGCTCACAAGAGAATGGTGAGTTTCTCTCCATGGCATCACCACAAGCAGGGCTTAGCAATGCAATGTAAGATTATGGAATACATGCCGGCATTAGTGTCAGGGAAGAAAAGCAAGACAAAGCAAACCAATCAGTGTTCGAGGTCCCATTGTCTGTGGGGACATGCTTATATTTCTTCTAAACATCACGAGTCTTTTCACATGTCTGCTTTAGCAAAAGATCCTTTCACCTGTGTTCCCCAGCAAAACATCATTTAACATAACTGACATTCCAAAGAAACCAGAAGTTTCTACTTCAAGGTTCTTCTGTGTATTTTTTAAAAATATCTAACATGTTCATGTGTGAGAACCAGGTACTAGCTAACTTGCATGTTCATAAAGGTTACCACACATACATCTAAAGATAAAATGAGGACAGCAGGCAAATGAATGTGCATCCTCATGTGTTCTTTTGTAGTTTTCTTCTAGATCAATATTATTCAATGGAGAATTTTAAGGACTTAATATAATGGCCTGATAACCTTCCTTATTTTTTCATCACAAAATGCATAAATTCAGAATAGAGGACCAAACTAATGCAAAACGTTGAGGAATATTTTACTACTTTCTCATATAACTGAGTATCTTTTTGACTGAATGCAGAGATGGAAGTGTATCTCTGCAACAGATAAATGGCTTTAGAATTGAAAGTTTTAATGTAAACTACAGCTGACTATATTATTTATTTCAATTAAATGTTGACTTTTTTCAAGAAAATGACATAAGACTAAGGAATTATTACTACCCTATGTTTGCTAGTGGCTATGTGATTGAGTTTTTTTTTTCTTTTACATTTTAGATTTTGAATTTAGAGTCTATGATAGTTTATATATGCGCTGTCTAGGGAGTGGCACTATTAGAAAGTGTGGCCCTGTTGGAGTAGGTGTGTGTCACTGTGGATGTAGCCTTTAAGACCCTCACCCTAGCTTCCTAGAATCCATTATTCTGCTAGCTGCCTTCCGATGAGGAGGTAGAAAGCTCCACTCTTCCTGTACCATGCCTGCCTAGACGCTGAAATGTTCCTGTCTTGAAGATAATGGGTTAAACCTCTGAACCTGTAAGCCAGCTCCAACTAAATGTTGTACTTATAAGAATTACCTTGGTATCTTTTTGTTTAAAGTCTATTTTATCCAATATTATAATGGCTTGTTTCTTGGGACAATTTTTTTGGAAAATGGTTTTCCAGTCCTTTACTCTGAGTAGTGTTTGTCTATGGCACTGAGGTGTGTTTCCTGTTTGCAGCAAAATGCTGTATCCAGTCTGTTAGTCTATATCTTTTTATTGGGGAAATGAGTCCACTGACGTTAAGACGTTATAGTCATCGTTGCTTCCTGTTATTTTTGATATTATTTTTATGTTTGTGTGGCTATCATCTTGTGGGTTTTTTTTTTTTAAAGAAGATTACTTCCTTGTTTTATCTAGGGTGTAATTTCCTTCCTTGTGTTGGCGTTTTCCATGTATTATCTTTGTAGGGCTGCATTTGTGGAAAGATATTGTGTAAATTTGGTTTTGTCATGGAATATCTTGGTTTCTCCATCTATGGTAATTGAGAGTTTGCTGGATATAGTAATCTGAACTGGCATTTGTGTTCTCTTAGGGTCTATATAACATCTGCCCAGGATCTTCTACCTTTCATAGTCTCTGGTGAGAAGTCTGGTGTAATTCTAGTAAGTCTGCCTTTATATGTTACGTGACCTTTTTCACTTACTGCTTTTAATACTCTTTCTTTGGTTTGTGCATTTGGTGATTTGACGATTATGTGACAGGAGGAACTTCTTTTCTGGTCCAGTCTGTTTGGAGTTCTGTAGGCTTCTTTTCTGTGTGCGTGTCTTTCTTTAGGGTAGGAAGTTTGCTTCTATAATTTTGTTGGCCCTTTAAGTTGGGAATCTTCACTCTCTTCTATACCTATTATCCTGAGGTTTGGTCTTCTCATTGTGTACTGGATTTCCTGGATGTTTTATGTTAGGAGCTTTTTGCATTTTGCATTTTCTTTGACTGTTGTATCAATGTTCTCTGGCAATCCCCATCAAAATTCCAACTTAACTCTTCATAGAGTTAGAAAGAGCAATTCTCAAATTTATTTGGAATAACAACAACAACAACAACAAAAAAAAAAAAAAAAAAAAAAAAAAAAAAAAAAAAAAACAGGATAGTGAAAACTATTCTCAACAATAAAAGAACTTCTGGGGGAATTACCATGCCTGACCTCAAGGTGTACTGCAGAGCAATAATGATAAAAATTGCATGGTATTACTATAGTGACAAACAGGTAGATCAATGGAATAGAATTGAAGACCCAGAAATAAACCCACACACCTATGGTCACTTGATCTTTGACAAAGGAGCTAAAGCCATCCAGTGAGAAAAAAAACAGCATTTTCAACAAATGGTGTTAGTTCAACTGGCAGTCAACATGCAGAAGAATGCAAATTGACCCATTCTTATCTCTCTGTATAAAGCTCAAGTACAAGTGGATCAAGGGACTCCACATAAAACCAGATACACTGAATCTAATAGAAGAGAAATTGGGGAAAAGTCTCAAACACATGTGCAGAGGGGAAATGTTCCTGAACAGAACACCAATGGCTTATGTTCTAAGATCAAGAATAGACAAATGGGACCTCATAAAATTGCAAAGGTTCTACAAGGCAAAGGACACTGTCAATAGGACAAAATGGCAACTCACAGATTGGGAAAAGATCTTTACCAATCTCACATCCCATAGAGTGCTAATATCCAATATATCCAAAGAACTCATGAAGTTAGACTCCAGAAAACTGTGGGCAGGTGGGGGATCAGGGTGGGGGGAGGGTATAGGGAACTTTTGGGATAGCATTTGAAATGTAAATAAAGAAAATATCTAATTAAAAAAAGGCAAAGTTAATACACACACACACACACACAATTGGAGAACAGAGCTAAACAGAGAATTCTCAACTGAGGAAACTCAAATGGTGGAGAAGCACCTAAAGAAATGTTCAATATCCTTAGTCATCAGGGAAATGCAAATCAAAACAACCCTGAGATTCCACCTCACACTGATCAGAATGACTAAGATCAAAAACTCAGGTTACAGCAGATGCTGGTGAGAATGTGGAGAAAGAAGAACACTCTTCCTTTGTTGGTGGGATTACAAACTGGTACAATCCCTCTGGAAATCAGTCTGGTATTTCCTCAGAAAATTGGTCATAGTACTACCTGAGGACCCAGCTATACCACTCCTGGGCATATACCCAAAAGATGCTCCAACATGTAATAAGGAAACATGTTCCACTATGTTCATAGCTGTGGGGCATTGGACTATACACAGACAGTCTGGTCTCCAGTCGAGATGAGATGTTGAACCCCAGGACCTGGTGGTGATAATTCACCTACATGGGACAGAAGGAGTTCTCTCATGTCTCCTGGAACTCTGGCTCCTGTCGAAGTTACCACCCACCACAGACCCCACAGGAGAAGCATGGTTAGTAGTCTTGTAGGCAATGTCCCAAGCTTCTGATCTTCAGGCTAAACTCCTCCCCAGTTACCTAGCAACAGTAAGATAAAGCAGTACTATAATAGGGGCTGTTTGGCCCCTCCTCACTCTCACTCCTCTTACTCTTCTTGCTCTCTTGCTCTTTTTCTTCTCCTCTCCTCTGACTCTCTTACTCTTTTCTCTAGCCTTTCTTCTCTCTCTCTTTTACCTTCTCCCTTTCTCCCTGCCTTTCTACAATAAAGCTCTAAAACCATAGACAGTCTCTGCTCATCAAAGCCCACTGCACAGACTCTCGCCTGTGTGGGAACCTCTCTCCCTAAGCCCTCTCTCCTGTAACCCCAGGGTACAAGGTGTCACCCTGGGGCCCCTTGGTTTTGGGGGCTGCCCCTTGTTCACCACCCCATTGAGTGGGGTCAGTGGCTTAGATGCCCACCTGGGGCCCAGTGGAAAGCATCTGGCAACCCTCTCAAGTCTGCCTGTCCAGAGCATAGGAGAAACTCTGACTGGACGTGGGCTATCCTCCCTCCCCCTCCTTCCCTAGCCCCCTTTAGTTCCCACACAGAACAACCTTATTTATAATAGCCAGGAGCTGGAAAGAATCCAGATGTCTCTCAACAAAGGAATGGATACCGAAAATTTGGTACATTTACAAAATGGAATACTACTCAGTCATTAAAAACAATGACTTCATGAAATTCTTAGGCAAATGGATGGAACTTGAAAATATAATCCTGAGTGATGTAACTCAGACACAAAAAAACTCACTTGGTATGTATTCACTGATAAGTGGATAGTAGCCCAAAAGCTCAGAATACCCAAAATTCCATTCATAGGCCATATGAAGCCTTCTTAGAAAGAAGACCAAAATGTGGATGCTTTGGTGCTCCTTAGAAGGGTGAACAAAATACTCACAGGAAGAAATATGGAGACAAAGCATGGAGTAGAGGCTGAAGGAAAGGCCATCCAGAGACTGCCCTACCTGGGGATCCATCCCATATACAGCCACCAAACCACTATTGTGGATGACAGGATGTGCATGCCAAAAGAAGCCTGATATGGTAGTCTCCTGTGAGGCTCTGCCAGAGCCTGACAAATACAGAGGCAGTCAACCATTGGTCTGAGTGCAGGGGGGTCCCTGATGGAGGAGTTGGAGAAGGGACTAAAAGAGCTGAGGGGATTAAAAGAGCCTTGGTCATGGTGTCTGTTCACCACAGTAAAATCCTAAGACAGAAGTTGGTACCAGGGACTGCAGTATTGCTGTGATAGGCCTGACCATGCTTGTGTTTAGAAGAATGTGGATTTGGAAAGCACTGGAATACTGTAAGTGGGGCTTAATGAGCCATCCTAGTAGGAATATGGAAGACTTTGTTGCTTAAGTGATTTGAATTATGTAGACATGGCCCAAGAGGTTTCAGTGGAGAATTTCAGTATGTGGCCTAGATACTGTTTTGTGGTATTTTGGCGAAGAATGTGGCTACTTTTTGCCCTTGTCTGAAGAATCTTCCTGAAGCTAAGGTGAAGAGACTCAAATTAATTGCTTTGACAGGCAGTCTCAGAAACACCCATCATAGACTTCGTTCTCTAGTTTAGTCTCATGAAGAACATTTTAAACAAGCATATCAAGCTGAGAAAGAAAAAAAATATAAAATATATAGTTCAAGTATTAAAGGGGAACCATGAAGTAAAATGGAGCTGAATCCTGTATCCATGGATATTTAATTGAATTAAGGGAGTGGTGACGTTGGGGCAAGATCCCACCTAACTAAATTTAGGTCCAAGCATGGTAATACAAGCCTTTAATCCTAGGAGGCAAAGACAAGTAGTTCTCTGAGTTCAAGGCCAGCTTAGGAAAGAGCAGGTTCTGGGTGAAGAAAAACTTAAATCCAGGCATGGTGGTACACAACTTTAATCCCAGCATTCAGGAGACAGAGCCATGCAGATCTCTGATATCAAGGCAAAGTTCCAGGACAGCCAAGCTTTGGCAGTGAAGGAGTTGGAAAACAGAAATTATAATGGAATAGAACAAGGGGACCATGTTCTAGCTCCTGCTAGCAGCATAACTCAGCAGCTTTGGCCAAATGGCTCTGGCTTTAGAGTCCAGAACAGAAGGAACTACTGGAACAACTGAGGCTGGTTAGCTGGAACTAAGATATCAGTAGTGAAGAAAAGGCCAGCATCCCACTTGGGGATCTACCCTATAAACAACCACCAAACCCAGACACTAGGCAGACACTAACAAGAGCCTGCTGTCAGGAGCCTGATATAGCTGTCTCCTGCGAGGCTCTACCAGTGCCTGGCAAATACAGAAGTGGATGCTCACAGACATCCATTGGACAGAGCACAAGGTCCCCAATGAAGGAGCCAGAGAAATACCCAGGGAGCTGAAGTGGACTGAAGCACCATAGAATGAACATCAATATGAACTAACCAGTACCCTCAGAGCTCCTTGGAACTATACCACCTATCAAACACATGGTGGAACTTGTGGCTCTACCTGTATATGTAGCAGAGGATGGCCTAGTTGGTCATCAATGGGAGGAAAGGCCCTTGGTCCTGTGAAGGCTCTATGCCCCAATATAGGGGAATGCTAGGACCAGGAATGGGAGTGGGTAGGTTGCAGAGCATGGGCAGGGGAGGGAATGCGGGGGGGGGGGGATAAGGGATTTTCGGAGGGGAAACTAGGTAAGGAAATAACATTTGAAATGTAAAAAAAAAAAAAAGAAAATATCTAATAAAAAAAAAAAAAGGCCAGCATACTAAGGTGAAATCTTATGGGAATTATTTCCTGAGAGCACAAAGAAGCTGTGTTCCAGAGATAGCCAAGGTTGTACCTCATGCTGCAACTATACTTGGTAATTTGTAAAATTCATCCAGACGGTACTGGTTTTGAAGGCATGATGAGATCATGAAGAACAGCTGAGGCTTGGCACTGTGAGAGGCCATGGAAGGCCATTGGTGAAGGTGCAGCCTCAGTTTTAGTTGATGACTCAGGACTGAAGGGGTCATATGAAGAAGTTAAGGCTTAGCACCATGAAGAGAGCCTATAGAGGCTATTGGTGAAGCCTAGTTGCACTGAAAGGCCCCAATGTATTGGAGATGCCAGTACCATGGAATGATCACCAAGAACAACAGCAGCAGTGGAGTAGATCAACCTGAGCTTAGAGTGCTACAGAGGGCAGAGCTGGTAAAGTGACACCAGTCTTCTGGAGGATCCCAGAACATCATGTATGGATCCCAGATATTGGAAAAAGAAGCTGTGAAGCTGAAGTTGTCTTGGAGACCCAAAGATGTTAAAGATTCCAGAGCCCTGGAATACCAGCAGAGGAAAGCTGCTAACGGGGAGTGGAACCAGCCCAGGAGAAAGAACTTTACTGCAGTCAACAAAGATGAAAAAGGAGTTCAGATCTAAAGACCACTTTGACATCAGACGTGGAGATGCAGAGTTTAAAGTTTTCCCAGCCAGCTTTCTAACTTGCTTTGGGTATTACAGTTAAGTCATTGGATGAATCTCAAAAAAGACCTTGAACTTTGGACTTTTAAAATTGTTAAGACAGCTACATACTATTCAGACTTTGGAAGTTGGACTAAATGTACTTTTTATCATGCTGTCTTTAGGTATGGCCTCCATAGACTCATATGGGGGCCAGCCAGGGAATGGAATACGATGGTTTGTATATACTTAATCTGGGGAGTGATAGTATTAGAAAGTATGGCCCTGTTGGAGTAGGTATGTCACTGTGGGTGTGGTCTTTAAGACCCTCATCCTTGCTCCCTGGAAGCCAGTCTTCTGCTAGCCTTCAGATGAAGATGTAGAACTCTCAGCAACTCCTGTATCATGGCAGCCTGGATTCGGCTTTGTCCCCACCTTGATGATAATGGACTGAACCTCTGAACCTGTAAGCCAGCTCCAATTAAATGTTGTCCTTACAGGAGTTGCCTTGGTTATGGTGTCTATTCACAGAAGTAAAACCCTTCTGATACTCTTTTAACTTTTTTTTTCATTTAGCATATTATATTATAATTACATTGTAAATTGTTGCAGTATTGATTTAGAAATTAATTAAAAAGTGTATACTTGAAGTGGAGTGTTTTTCTACTGTGTTTACCTGGGGGAAGTAAAATTTTTGTTTTTTGTTTTTTGTTTGTTTGTTTGTTTTTGAGGCAATGTCTCTACATGTAGCTCTGGTTGTCTTAGAACTTGCTATGTATACCAGATTGACCGTGAAATCAGAAGAGTCTGTCTGCCTGTGCCTGTGCCCGTGCCCGTGCCTGTGCCCCCGCCCCTGCCCCTGCCCCTGCCCCTGCCCCTGCCCCTGCCCCTGCCCGTGCCCGTGCCCGTGCCCGTGTCTCTGCCTCTGCCTCTGCCACTGCCTCTGCCTCTGCCTCTGCCTCTGCCTCTGCCTCTGCCTCTGCCTCTGCCTCTGCCTCTGCCTCTGCCTCTGCCTCTGCCCTCTGGGATTAAAGGCATAAGCCACCACACCTGACCTGACCCCCCCCCAAATGTATCAAGTGGAGGCCTGTGGGTCTAAAACCCAGCTTTGAGTGTGAAACTCCTGAAACTCCTGGGATATCCTTATCTCTTGCAGCTTGGAGTCAATATCTGGGCCTCCTTTTCCAGCAGAAATGTCAAAAGGGAGAGAAGAAGGTGTGATATTGTGACTCACTCTCCAATGATGCAATAGCAAATCCCTTGGCTTCAGGTTTCTGGAGCTCATAGCAATGTAGAATAATGTCCTGTGTTTTTCTCTGCCATTGCTTCTGAAGTCTATATATGTGCATGCTAGCATAAATGGTGATGTCTTTGTCTTCATGTTCAATCATCATCTTTATCATCTTGATAAAGATTAAACCTAAATCTGCATTTCTTGCTTATTGAAGACTCAGGACAACTGCTACCATTACATTTTCTGACCAGAATCAAAATGCAGACTTGACACATTAAAAATGTAACAGGAGCCTGGTGTAACCAGAATTGACACAAACACAACATTTTGTTAATGTAGCAGAACAACTTCAGACATATCAATGTAATGTATAACCATAGAGTTAATGAAATAGCTCTGTTAAAGCCCTTTGTTTTAGGCTATTCTTACCCAATAACATCAAGACTCTGGTGCTCTAAGAAATAAATGTATGCTGTCATCATTATAGCTACTGACACTGGCATCCTCATTGCAAGTACTAAATGCTTTTTCTGTATTAACTGTGGAATCTCCACAACAACCTTGTGAAGTAGTCACAATCATTGTACCCATTTTATGGTGATGGGAAACTGAGGCCTGGAGGAGTAAAATAACTTGCTATGAAATCTGCTGCTGGTAAAGGAGAGAGCCAGAATCTGAATGAAATGGTTCAGTCTATAGCTGCTCACCTGTGAATGCTGGTCTTCTAAGGTACCTGTCTCTCTGTCTGTCTTCATTATGTGACACAGTTGCATGGAACTGTAACAGGAAAAGCTGTTAGAACAGGTTAGAACTATTTCAAACTATTAGAATTACAAGAATTGCAAGTAAATCTCCAACCAAACCGCATCTCCAATAAATGCATGCTACCAAAAACTAGCTAATATCAAGAACTCTTTGTGAAGTTTACTTAAAAACTGACTCTATAAAAAAATAACTGGATTGGGCTGGAGAGATAGCTCAGCAGTTAACAGCACTGGTTGCTCTTCCAGAGGACCTGGATTCAGTTCCCCTCAACCACATGGCCGATTACAGCTGTCTGTAATTCCAGTTCCACTGAATCTGGCCAACATACACCTGACCAAAACACAAATGCACATAAAAATAAACAACATCTTTAAAAAAATAACCTGTAAAAATAATAGCATTCTTCAATTAGCTAAGTCCTGGGACCCATATAGTTATAATAAAATATTAGTAGTAAAATAGCCAAGGTGTCTACAAGGTCTGGAGAGAGCATCCATACAGCAAAGGGATGTGTAGATTCCAGGCCACTATTTAGGCAAAACCTGTGTTAATTTCAGTCCCTGTGACAAGGCACAAGCAATCAATAAAAGTATTTAAAGAGGCAAATGTAGTACAGGATAAAACCTAAACAGGGGGATGCATGAGAGTCAATGTTTAGACAATTGATATAAAAAACTATGGATACAATGTGGCAGAAGGTGAGAGCAGGCAGTCCACCCTGCAAATGCATATGCTCGGAGCAAGATGTTTCGTGTGGGCATGTCAACAGTCAGTCCAATCTGAAAACCCAGCCACCAAGTGCCAGATCAAGAGTCCAAAAATGCCAAGAAATGTATCTAAAGGTAAAGAGGTCCAGAAAAAAAAACAAAAAACAAAAAACAAAAAAACAAAAAACAACCACTTTCATCTTGTGGTAGATTTCTAAAGAGGATTTACATTCAAATCAGGGGCTAATAATGACAGCATATAAATTACTGTAGGGAAGAATGATTAGTGATGATAATTGTTCAAGAAAACATGTGTGTCATTTACCTCTGAATGATAATTTAGTTCTAGTGACTAATGAATAATTCAAATTCATAACCTTAGAGCCAACACTGTTGTCACTATTTCCTTAGTCAGAATAAAAAGAGCTAGCAACTGAACAGACCCAGGCTGACCTGTCTCTTTCTAGCTATTGCTTTAGTGTTAGATTGAAGCCTGAGATGCAGTCTCCTCTTCCTTTTGCTTACATTTCTTAATATCTTCTTGATTTCTAGCAAAACAGGAAACAGCAAGAATGAACAAATAAAAAAGTGGTGAGTGTCATGACAACATGAAAGGAAAGTAAAAGTTGACAAAGAATAAAGAGGGAAAAAAAAAGTGACATGGAAGAAAGTGTCCTATCTGCAATGTTGAGCCTTAAAGAAACTTTTACTCATTAGAAGTGACAATAGTACTACCAGAAGATCCAGCAATACCTCTCCTGGGCATATACCCAGAATATATTTCAACTGGTAACAAGGACACATGCTCCACTATGTTCATAGCAGCCTTATTTATAATAGCCAGAAGCTGGAAAGAACCCAGATGTCCCTCAACAGAGGAATGGATACAGAAAATGTGGAACATTTACACAATGGAGTACTACTCAGCTATTAAAAACAATGAATTTATGAAATTCTTGAGTAAATGGATGTATCTNCCAGCACCATTTGTTGAAAAGGCTGTCTTTTTTCCACTGGATAGTTTTAGCTCCCTTGTCAAAGATCAGGTGAGCATAGGTGTGTGGATTCATTTCTGGGTCTTCGATCCTATTCCATTGATCTACCTGTCTGTTGCTGTACCAGTACCATGCAGTTTTTGTTACGATTGCTCTGTAATACAGCTTGAGGTCAGGCATTATTAGATATTTTCTTCATTTACATTTCAAATGTTATCCTGAAAGTCCCCTAAACCCTCCCCCATCCCCCGCTCTGCTCCCCTACCCACCCACTCCCACATCTTGGCCCTGGAGTTCCCCTGTACTGAGGCATATAAAGTTTGCATGACCAAGGGGCATAATGATGGATCTTAAACACTTTAACTTCCCTTTTAACCCACCATCCACAAGAGGTAGCAGAAAAGAAAGGACACAGGAGAAGTGGACCTGTTTAAAAATGTTTTTTCTTTGTTTGTTTGTTTGGTTGGTTGGTTGGTTAGTTGGTTGGTTGGTTCGTTGGTTCGTTGGTTGGGTTTTGGGGTTTCTTTGGGGGGTGGGCAGGAACAAATCTCATAACTCATCTGCGTTGTCAGGAAATCCGCAGTTCAGTTCATAGGTCAAAGACAACTTGCTCCACTCATAAACATTTTATGGGTATATCCGTAGTCCAGTTCAGTAGAGTCTGGATAGCTACAGTCCTAACAGTGGTGAAATGACATAACAGCAACAGTCAGGTCTCAGCCAAATGGACAAGAGTCAGTGAGAGGGACGATGGCCAACAAGAACGTCAGGAAGAGTTCTCATCTTTGCCTCTCCCAACAAAGTGAAGATCAGCAAATACATGAGACCAACGAGCATTCTATAGCTAGCTCTATAGGCAAGCCCCAAGCCCCTCTCAGAGTCCATGGAGTCCTATTTATACCCTCCAAACACCATGTGTCCTCCACAGATCTTGCCCCATCCTATGTCTTCTCTCAACATGTGTCTGTCTCAGCTAACATCACTCTGCTAATCACCCTAAGTCTTAGAAAGCCACAAGAAGCCACAACATACCATCAGGATGCTTTATTTTTGGTGTGTTTCTCTCTATGGAGTCCCGACAAAGGGAGCTCAACCACACAATATGAGGCAGACCAAAAATATGTATATCGTTAGCAAAAGTCCTCCATCATGTGTCCTTTTACATATTTGTTTTAATAGAATATTCTTTCACCTGTATCTACTTCAACCAAATATTCCTTCACGTGTCCACCTTAATAAAATGTCCTTTCATTTATGTCCACTTTAAGAAAACATTGCTTTATATGTTGACCCTAACAAAACACCGTGACTTACTTTCCAAAGAACCCTGAAGTTTCTACTTCAGTATGTGTTTCCCAGAGTGTATGTATGTGCACATGGGTGCAAGAGATCATGGAGAGCAGAAAGAGGGTAGGATTCTTAAGAGCTGGAGTTACAGCTGTGAGCTGCCATTTGGGTGATGGGAACTGAACCTATGTCCTCTGCAAGAGCATGAAGTGCTCTTCACCACTGAGCCATCTCTCCAGATAACTGCAGAAAGAATTCTGTCTTTTCCCATTGGCTTGGCACTTCTATAGAGAGCCTTTTCTTTGCTTGGTAATTTGGTGAATTTCTCTAGGAGGTGGACAAAATAGATATTTTATCCTTTAGTATGAAACCATATCAAATAAGCATCTGGCACATGGGGGCCTCGTGCATGGTAAGTACCTGCTTCGTCACTGAGCCATATTCTCAGTCAGGTCATATGTTTTCCCACATTACTAAATAATTGAGTAGATGCAGCTTTAAGGAAGCTTAGGAAACAGGAAGTCAGTTAAAAGAGTCAGAGAAAGGACTAAATGCACTAAATACAGGTAAATTTTCCTAGATACTTGGGTCTTTTTAAATTATTCATTGAAACTGTTATATATGTATATAATTTATCCTGATCATATCCTCCTCTAACTACCTCCCTCTAACTTCACTACATCTGATCACATCTCTTTTCTTTTCTTTTCTTTTCTTTTCTTTTCTTTTCTTTTCTTTTCTTTTCTTTTCTCTTCTCTTCTCTTCTCTTCTCTTCTCTTCTTTTCTTTTCTTTTTTAACAATACACTAAATCCAGTCAGTGCTGCCTATATGCTTGTGAGTCATTCGCTGGGGGAAAGACCACTTACCAGTGGTGCCTCACCCCCCAAAAAGAAAGTGACTCTCCCTCCCCTGTTCACCAGAACATCAACTGCCAATAGCTCTTCATTTAGTTGTGAGGCCTCAGGAAACACTCTCTTCTGTGCTGTGATTTTAATTGTCTTGTTTTTATGCAGGCATTGAGCAAGTGAGCACAGTTCATGTGAGTTTATGCCCTGTCCAAAGGAGGAAAGAGCATTTCACAGCACTCTTCCCTCCCCTCCAGCTCTTTCTAACACTGTCTCTTTTCCTCCTCCACTATGTTTTCTGAGTCTTAGGTGAGGCTTACGTAGGTGCCCCATGCATGGCAGAGTGCTTACGCATGCTTATTTTCACAAGTTGAACTGTTAAGAGCATCAGTATTAACCTCAACCTTGTGCAATAAGTAGCTTCTCTATGATTGGAAGCAGCACGAGTCTACAGATATAAATGCCACATGCACTCTTTCCTGAATTAGCAATAGCTTCAGATCTCTTGTATGTTTAACCTAGAGTGTGGAACTGACGAAAATAGGAAGAAACCATTGCAAGGATGCATATAAGGAAGGGAAAGGGTATAGGAAAAATTAGAGAGGGAGAATATCAGGGGTGAAAAGTTACAAATAAGTAATGAAGTGGTAGGAATGGGGATACAAGTGTGCGCCGACTAGTTTAATTAACATGAAGTATGTATGAAAAAGCTACATGTGAACCATAATCATGTAATGAAAGAGAGAGAGAGAAAGGAGGGAGGGAGGGAGGGAAGGAAGGTGGGAGAAAGGAAGGAAGGAAGGAAGGAAGGAAGGAAGGAAGGAAGGAAGGAAGGAAGGAGAAGGAAAGAAAGGAAGGAAGGCACGGAGGGAAGGAAGGCATGGAGGGAAGGAAGGAAGGAAGGAAGGAAGGAAGGAAGGAAGGAAGGCGAAGGAAAGAAAGGAAGGAAGGCATGGAGGGAAGGAAGGCATGGAGGGAAGGAAGGAAGGAAGGAAGGAAGGAAGGAAGGGGAAAAGGGGAGAGGGAGAGGCAGACAGGCAGACAGAAGCAAGCAAGCAAGGAAGGAAGGAACGAAGGAAGGAAAGGAGAAAGAAAGAATTAAGAAAGGAAGGAAGGGAGAGAAAGAGAAAGAAAGAAAGAAAGAAAGAAAGAAAGAAAGAAAGAAAGAAAGAAAGAAAGAAAGGCAGGAAGGGAGGAAAGGAGGGAGAGAGAAAGAAAAGAGGGAGAGGCAGACAGGCAGACAGGAAACAAGGAAGGAAGGAAAGAAGGAAGGAAGGAAGGAAGGAAGGGAGAGAGAGAGATAGAGAGAGAAGAAAGACACAGAAGGAGGGAAGGAGAAAGAGGAGAGAGATAGAAAGGCAAACAGAGAGGAAGGAAGGAAGGAAGAAAGGAAGGAAGAAAGGAAGGAAGAAAGGAAGGAAGGAAGGAAGGAAGGAAGGAGGAGGGAAGGAAGGAAGGAAGGAAGGAAGGAAGGAAGGAAGGAAGGAAGGAAGGAAGGAAGAGGGAAGGAAGGAAGGAAGGAAGGAAGGAAGGAAGGAAGGAAGGAAGGAAGGAAGGAAGGGGAGGAGACAGTAGAACACATGAGATGAAAGAATAAGGTAGGATGCTGGGAACTGAAGGTTTGCACGAGATGAGCTCAGTGGGAAGGAGAGGTGCGGATTTGTTAACCATGAGTAAAGATGTATAAAGAAGCCTTATGAAATGGCATTAGTTTACAAGCTAGTTTTGCTTTTGTTCTTAATAGTCTGACCATCCTTTAATGTTTGTTTTTGTTTGCAATGATCTCTACATACCTCTGACAGTCCTGGAACTAACTACATAGACCAGACTGGCCTCAAACTGGTTGAGACCCACCTGATTCTGTCTCTCATTGCTGAGATTAAAGCCATAAGCCACAGTGCCTGGCTTAGTTCTGGTGTATTTTCACATAGGAATAGGTGTTTCCATACTACAGTAGAATATGAGATAGTAAAAAAAAATTATATGCTCCTGTTTTAAATTATGTTACATTTTATTTGTATGTGCATTGTAATTGTGTGGCATTGTGGATTACATCTTATTAGATTGTGCTTCGTTTTATTTAAAAGTGATTGCAGCCGGGCGGTGGTGGCACATGCCTTTAATCCCAGCACTTGAGAGGCAGAGGCAGGCGGATTTCTGAGTTCGAGGCCAGTCTGGTCTACGAAGTGAGTTCCAGGACAGCCAGGGCTATACAGAGAAACCCTGTCTCAAAAAACAAAAACAAAAAACAAAAAAAAGAAAACAAAAAAAAAACAAAACAACAACAAAAACTAAAAGTGATTGCAGAGTGGTTGGAGAGAGACCTCAGCAATAAGCACTGGCTGCCTTGCAAATGACCCAGGTTTACACACACACACACACACACACACACACACACACACACACACAGTCACACACAGTCACACTGGAGAGGACCTAGGTTCACAGACACACACACATACACTCACAAGTAGATGCCATGGCAAACACATCACAGTAGTAATTTTAGAATGTTGACTTTGAATATTATGCTATCATCTATTTTAACTTGATGATAACTTAATAGTAAATTTGCTGTTACTGTAAAAAAAAAAAAGAAAAAACTTAAAAATAAAACAAAAACAGTTTCAAGGAAGACCTCCATTGTAAAGGTATACATTGTTCTGAATATCTGACAGCCATGGGAAATACTGTTCAAGTTACTTATTGCTGTCAATTAAAAATATCCCTTGCTGGGCAGTGGTGGCACACTACTTTGATCTCAGCACTCAGGAAACAGAGGCAGGCAGATCTCTGTGAGATAGAGACCGGCCTGGTCTATAGGGTGAATTCCAGGATAGCCAGAATGACACAGAGAAACCTTATCTAGAAAAAGAAAATGGAAAAAGAAAAAATATATGTCTTGTGGTTATGGTTTGGTTATTCAAAAATACCATTATATGAGAAAAATAGACAAATGACGTTCATTTTCCTATGTCTCAGAAATAAATAGGTCATAAGGACAAAGTGAACAAGAGGAACAGAAGGGGACAAGAAGTAGATGAGAAAAGAGGAGCATGAGAAGAGAAAGAGGAATGCATAGAAAGAATCCAAGTACATTGTTGAAAATGACTTCATTCAAATAAGCTCATAGCTGTCCAGATGAATACTTTGCATACTTCAACACATTTATTTAAAATTTAAATTTTTACTTTATTATCATTCCATGATGTGTAACTGGAGGATAGATTTTTCTTTTTAATGTTATGTCTTTTGTCTTAAATTAAAAATCTCTCCTTCTAAAGCCTAACCAGATTCATTTTCAAAATAAAATCTCATTACACTAATTTTAAAGACACATCTCACTCTTAGCTCAGGCTGGCTTAGAATTTATCCATCTAACCTACGCTAGCCTTTTCCTTCAGGTTGTCCTACTTAGTCTCGGTAGCCTCCTGACTGTAGGTTATAAATATACACCAAGATACTAAGAGGCTTCCTCTTCCTCTTCCTCTTCCTCTTCCTCTTCCTCTTCCTCTTCCTCTTCCTCTCCTCCTCCTCCTTCCCCCTCTTCTTCCTCTTCTTCCTCCTCCTCTTGTGTGAGTATGTGTTGGTATCATTGGTTTTAATTATTAGTATCAATAATTTTAGAAAAATTATAATCTTTAGTCCTGGTATTTGATTTCACTTTTATTGGATATTTTGTTTATTTACATTTCAAATATTATCCCCTTTCCCACCCTCTCCCCCTGCTTCTATGAAGATGCTTCCCCGCTCACCTGCCCACCCACCCACTCCAGCCTCCCTACCCTGGCATTCCCCTACACTGGGGCATCGAGCCTTCACAGGACAAAGGGCTGCTCCTCCTATTGATACCGGACAAGGCCACCCTTTGCTACACATGAGACTGGGGCCATGGGTCACTCCATGTGTAGTCTTTGGTTGGTGTTTAGTCCCAGGGAGTTCTGAGGGTTTTGGTTGGTTGATATTGTTGTTCTTATTGTGTGTACAACATTCTGGTTGCATGTGTGCCTGAAGGCCAGAAGATTATTATAGATGTTATTACTTATCATTATAGATGGTTATGAGAAACCATGTGGTTGCTCGGAATTGAACTCAGAACCTATGGAAGAACAGCCAGTGCTCTTAATCTCTGAGCCATCTCTCTGACATTGTTGTTCTTCCTGTGGGGTTGCAAACTCCTTCAGTCCTTTCTCTGACTCCTCCACTGGGGACCCTGCCCTCAGTCTGATGGTTGGCTATGAGCATCTGAGCATCCACAAATGTATTTGTCAGGCTCTGGCCAAGCTTCTCAAGAGACAGCTCTATCAGGCTCCTCTCAGCAAGCACTTCTTGGCATCTGCAATAGTGTCTGGGTTTGGTGCCTGGGATGGATTTCCAGGTGGAGCATCTCTGCATGGCCTTTCCTTCAGTCTCTGCCCCACATTTTATCTTAGTATTTCTTTTAGATAGAAGCAATTCTGGGTTAAAAATTTGGAAATGAGTGGGTGGACCCACCTCCAAATGGGGGCCTTGCCTAACCTCTGAATATGGTCTCTACAGGTTCTCCCTCCCCTGGTGTGTCCTGGGAGCCTCTTGCTTTCCTGGTATCTGGAATTTGCTGATGGCTATCCCCAGTTCCCCATCCCTCATTGCTACATACCTCTGTTCAAATTCCTGACCCTCTGTGTATCATCCCCATCTGTCTCCTGGAATACCTGATCCTGCCCCCCTTTTCCCTCTCCCCCTCCTCTTTTTCTCCCAAGTCCCTGACACCCTCTACCTCCCTTGAGCATTTTGTTCTCTTTTCTAAAAAGGACTTAAGGATCCACACTTTGGTCTTCCTTCTTCTTAAGCTTCATATGGTCTGTGAATTGTATCATGGGTATTCTGCGCTTTTGGGCTAATATCCACTTATTAGTGAGTGCATACCATGTGTGTTCTTTTGTGACTGAGTTACCTCACTCAGGATTATATTTTCAAGTTCCACCCATTTGCCTATGAATTTCATGAAGTCATTGTTTTTAATGACTGAGTATTATTCCATTGTGTGAATGTACCACATTTTTCTGTATCCATTCCTCTTTTGAAGGATATCTGGGTTGTTTACAGCTTGTGGCTATTATAAATATGGCTGCTATGAACATAATGGAACATGTATCCTTATTTCATGTTGGAGCATCTTCTGGGTGTATGCCCAGGAGTGATTTAGCTGTGTCCTCAGTTAGTACTATGTCCAGTTTTCTGAGGAACTGCCAGACTGATTTCCAGAGTGGTTGTACCAGCTTGCAATCACACCAGCAATGGAGGAGTGTTCCTTTCTCCAAATCTTTGCTAGCATCTACTGCCACCTGATTTTTGATCTTAGCCATTCTGATTGGTATGAGGTAGAATCTCAAGGTTGTTTTGATTTTCATTTCCCTGATGACTAAGGATGTTGAACATTTCTTTAGGTGCTTCTCAGCCATTCAGTATTCCTCAGTTGAGAATTCTTTGTTTAGTTCTGTACTCCACTTTAATAGTGTTATTTGGTTCTCTGGAGTTTACCTTCTTGAGTTCATTGTATATGTTGGTTATTAGCACTCTATGGGATGTGAGATTGGTAAAGATCCTTTCCCAATATGTTGGTTGCCATTTTGTCCTATTGACAGTGCCCTTAACACCATTCTACTGTTTTCCTAAATCCTAAAATCCTAAAAGCTGATTTTAAACAAACAGAAAACAAAACAAACAATAAGCATAGCAAAGTCCTGGCTTGGATGTGTTTTCTTTGGGGAGCTCAGTGGAGTCTCACTGTATAGCTCAGGGTGGCATGGAACTCCCTATGTAGACGAGGCTGAACTAGAATTCCACATGATTCTGCACCCTGTGTGCTTCCATTAAATGTGTGGTCATCACACCCAGCATGGATTCCTTCTAAAGGCACAAAGGCATGAATAACCAGACTTTATTAACAGTACCTCAGGGAATCACATGGCCCCTGCCCAAACCTTTGACTTCCATGTAAATTCAAATCTGTGCCAAGGTTTCCATGCCGCTGGTTAGCTCTAAACAATCTACTCATAGTACCTGACTTAGCTTATTAACTGAAACTTTCTTTTTTAAAAGGCAACTATGAGTTTCATTCAGGGTTTACAAGTGTCTGTCCTCACCCGAATGTCTACTGAAGGGTGCTATAGATGTGTGCATTGACTAACTCTCTACTTGTAAGGAATTTGATATTCTGTGCCTCAGGTTTAAAGTTGGCAAGAATGTAAGGGACCAAGGTAATGCACCTATAATCCTACCACCTGGGAATTGGAGACAGGAGAATCAAGAGTTCAAGACCAGCTGCTACATAAAGAAATGAGGACAGTCTGGACTACCTGGCAGAGAAGGAAAGTTCTTAAACTGGTGTGAAGCTTGGTAAGAAAAACAAAGCATTTAGCTCAATGGCTAGTGCTTAAAACTTCTTTATAGTAGCCGGGCGTGGTGGCGCACGCCTTTAATCCCAGCACTCGGGAGGCAGAGGCAGGCAGATTTCTGAGTTCGAGGCCAGCCTGGTCTACAGAGTGAGTTCCAGGACAGCCAGGGCTACACAGAGAAACCCTGTCTCGAAAAGCCAAAAAAAAAAAAAAAACTTCTTTATAAAAAAAATGACATGGGCTGGTGACATGGCTCAGTAGTTAAGAGCGCCGACTGCTCTTCCGAAGGTCCGGAGTTAAAATCCCAGCAACCACATGGTGGCTCACAACCATCTGTAATGAAATCTGATACCTTCTTCTGGAGTATCTGAGTACAGATACAGTGTACTTACATATAATAAATAATTCTTTTAAAAAATGACAAATAGATTGCTTAGTTTATAAGCCAGACACCTTTCTGATTTCTTTAAATTAAGTGAAATAAAAATTAAAGTGAAAGCAGTTATTCCTGACAGCAGGAGTATACAGGCAGGTAAATTCTGTCTTATGCATGGTTTGTGGTTCTCTAAAATTAATCCCTAAATGAAAAAAAAAAATACAGTGTGTTTTGGAGACTGGGGGTGGGAATGTGAGGGGATAGAGGGCAGCAGGATATTGCCTCTCTCCTAGCTCACAAGAGTGGTGGCCAGTGGTCTCAGGTCTTCAACTTTGCTGAGCACCTTCTCAGGGACCTTGGTGGAGAAGATCAAAAACCCTGGCATCCTGGCTGATAAGTCTTTCTAGAGTCCTAGACAAAAAGCTCAGAATCCTAAATATGTCTTGGAACCTGACTGTGGAGCTGTAACACTCCATGTTCTCCTCCGCGTGACCCAGACATGGGCTAGCAATCAAAGAAGGATTGCAGCCTGAGGACATGGGGAAATCCCACTGTTAGTGAGCACAGCCAACACAGCAAAGTCCAGGGCAGTTCCTCTCTGTGTCTCTCTTTCTTCCTCTCCCTCCCATCCCTCCCTCTCCCTCCTCTCCCCACCCTCTCCCAGCCCTCTTTCTCTATCCCTCCCCCATTCTCTCTTCTTCAATCTGCTCACTAATGTCCTGTTCTCAACAACTGTGTGAAGCACTTGACATCTCTCCCTCTGTCAAAATCTTGGGAACCAGAATCTAAGCCAACTTTGGCTCAGATTTAACTCCAAGTTGCACTTAGGAAGCCATCAAAGAATCCATTGTGCTCAGACCTCCGTCTCAGTTTAAGGTGGAAGAAGAAGAAAGGGTAAAACTGACTGCAAGTTTTACTCCAAGCCTGGAGTGGAGGATTGCACCCCATCCCGATGCTGAAATGTTGTAGTTTGAGAAACTTAGGGAATGTCAGAGTGGAGGTGTGAGTACAGGTCGGGAGAAAAACAGAGCGCAAGACTTTTCAACATATACATATATGTTCCAAATGTGTTTCTATAAATCTCCCCACACTTGACATCTGTAACTCAAGCCCCCCCCCCCAAAAAAAAAAAAAAAAACTGAAAGCCAGAATAAGACAGTGCCACCTTTCAAAGTACCTGGCTGGAATTAGCCTCCATCCTTACCTGGCCCAGGCTCACAAAGGTTTGGTGGTCCTGTGACTGACTTAGGTCTTACTATCCTGGATTTCAGTTTTGGGTTTTTTTGTTTGTTTGGAGGGGGTTCTGTTTTATTTGTTTTTGACTAATTTTCCAGGGAGCATATTTGGGAATTATTAGTTTCTGTTCACAGATGAAGGACCTCAGGAGAGTACGTAGGGTGGAAAGTTGCCACTGTTTTGAGTTTCGAGGAGTTAAATATACAAGCCTTTCTAAATCTTTCTAGGCTGGGGATGTTCTCAGCACAACTGTTTGAGAAGGCATCCCCTAAATGGCAGTGCAGTGTTCCTAAGTTCCTAAGTGTTGCAAATTGAGAGGTAAAGTCTATGACCTTTACTCTATCACGTTTACACAGGCCACCAGCCAGGGATAGCAACCTGGGCCAAAGGGCTGTTGTGAAGGAACTCTCAGAGCTGACTACTTGGGTAAGTGCAGTCAGCCCTCCTGGTGTGTTCTGCTCTGAGAGGAGGGGTCTTTGGGGTCTGTTGAGTCAGTTTGACCTTGCTCAGTTCTACCTTATACAGAAAAGAGCATTCACTGAGCCTTAGGCAGAGAGGGTAGAAAGAGCATCCTGACAGCCACTATAAATGACAAAACCCCGAAAGCCTTGTGAGCCCAAGCCCGAGGATTCCATTTTACAGGCTATTAAGGAGGATGTGGGCATAGTGGATTCTCTAACTCTAGTTCCGGTGACTTTTGTGTGCTGCTGCCAATCCAGAGAGACGCATCCTATGTGCCTCTAAATGGTGCCAAGGACAACTCAGTCCCTTCCTCCTCTGTGCACAGAGGTTAAAACAGGAAGCAGGAACTCCTCACAATCTATTTCTGCTTTAGGATTTTTTGTTATGGTCCTTATTTGATTCTGGAGTCTTTAGGTTTGTCTAACTCTAGTGCTACATATTATTTCTGGGTACCATTCGCACTATGTCTGTAGACATAAAAGTAAGTGTGTGTGCTTTGAAATTGAGTTGTTTATTGGTTAATTTACTGGTGATTTTTTTTAACAATTCAATTTAATCTGTTAACATTATGTTTTGTTGTGACATAGATTTAACGGTGGGACTTTCACGCGATGTTTCCCTTCAACAGCTTTCAATCTGTCTTCTTTGGTCCGCAAAGAAATACAGCTCTTTAAAATATTCTGTGTCTGTGGGCTCATCTTTATCCCGCCTTTCTCAGTTTTGCCCTCACTATGATGTGACACACCCAGCCCCTAGGGTAGGCTACACTCTGGACTTTCGCTGGAGCTCCCGTCCGTCGGATGTGGGAGCACCTAATCTCTCCAATTCAGCCCTTCCCCCACTCTTTTTCTTAGAGGTGTTAGAGAACAGCAACAACCTTGCCCGGGCGGGCGACCTTCCGCTCCTTTGGCCTATGCAACCCAGTGAAAGCAAAGAGAAGTTCCGAGAAAAAGCAATGCTGTCCAGCCTCAGATGCCGGTTTCTCTTCCTTCTCCAGCGACCAGCGACCAAACTCTGTACTCTCCACCAAAGATGCCCCCACTCAAGGATGTTCCCAGACAGGACTCCAAACAATATTCTGGAGGTAAATTCGAACGCAGCAAGAGGATTGGGCTCCAGTCCCTCTTAGTCAGTGAACACGGATCATCTTCTTGGAAGAGGAAACGCCTCACACCATGGTGTCCTTGCCCTATTGATCATAGACTTGGTTACCCACGGGACTCCCTAGGCTCCTAGTGCCTTAGAATACCACGAATGCATTCTTCGGCTTAGGGATTGTAAAGAATGCCCAAGGAAGGAAAACTGGAACCTAAGTGGGGAAGGGGCTCAAATGCAGGACAGGAGGGAGGTCGAAACATCAGTCTGGCTGGGGGCCTTTGAGATCTGAGATGGGATGCAGGGTGCAAAGCCACCTCCAGAGTTCTGATGCATTCCGAAGAATGGAAAAGCCAAAATGAAAAGTTCATTTGCTTTTCTTGTTTGTTTTTGTTTTGTTTTGTTTTGTTTACAAGAATTCAGCCTAAATTATCAGGGTTTATGATTTGCTTTTAACAATCTTTTTCAAAATAACTAAGAACACTAATTAACTGATGAACCGTGGCTGGAGGGAGAAGCCATTGTGTAAATTATTTTTAAGCCAAGAGGCTATTTTGTGCTTCAGTTGCTCCCGTCTTGTCCAGCCTTGCTTGACCGGGGAATACGAAGTTAGAAAAAAATAAGGTGTCTTTTGCATGTTAGATCCAGTTAAGCTTTCTGGAACATTTTCTGAAAGCAAGAACAGGTGTGTGGTGAACTCTATTCATGGTCTGACCACTTTGTCTCACAGAAGCTCTAATAACTGTTTTCCTCTATGTTCCGAAAGCAAAGTTTTTTATACTCACTTTCCAAACCCTTTTTGCATACATTCTGTCGTTTGCCTTAAAGAATGGTGAAGCGCTCTCTCTCTCTCTCTCTCTCTCTCTCTCTCCCCCCCCCCGCCCCGTGTGTGTGTGTGTGTGTGTGTGTGTGTGTGTGTGTGTGTGTGTGTGTTATTCACTTGTTTTAGATGCTTCAGAAAAGGTAAGGCCCTTGTTTTACATCTCTTGATGATTTCTCTTTGCCCCTTTAAATCGTGCATTTGTGTGGCCCGCTGGCATTAGATGGGGAGAAATTCGGTTCAGCAGCTAGCTTCTCTCTTCCTTGCAGGCTGGCGCACCGACTCACTCGCGCTGCATATCCTCCTTTGTCCACTAGAGGTCACTGGCCCCTCGCGGCTCTCCTATCGACCCGCTGCCTCCAGCTCCTGGAGCTCAAATTAGCTTCGCGTTAATTAACACCCGAGTCCATCAAGGCGGGATCCTCTGTACAGTACTTGCAGCAGGGCTTATATAGACAACTCACACACCCAGCCAAAGCAAACCTCCCCAAATCCAACACTTCCAGCATGTCCAAACTGGGAAACAGGCGGCAGAGTAACACGGGGCAAGGTATAGTGCTTTAACTTTTATTGGGTGGGGCTTGCAAAACTGCTGTGTTCTTTGAGAACGCAGGTTCTGTGGGGCTGGTTTACTTCTTAGCTCTCCCAGGCTGGGCAGAGTGCTTTCTGGCCCCGCCAGCCAGCATCCCGGTCCTTAGAGAGAATTTCACCAGCCCCTTTCGCTATACATGAAGGTCGTTGGTCTACACTGTTCTAGGCGCACACGAATGTACTGGGAGATTATTTATTAAAGGGTGTAGAGTACAGTGACATTCCCAGAGGTCTTTGAAATTGCTAGACGAAAAGGGTATACGCAACGCGACAGCGTTTCTCTTGCTTTTGATACAGGACAGGAAAGAAGCGAGTAATGACGAGGGATGCGCACCCTGTGTGCAGGAGATGGCCTGAGCTGTCCTGGGAAGTTCTCTGACTTGCTGCATGCGCACATTTACTTTTTGAGATCCTCAGAAGATCTGGGGTCTAGCTTTAATTTTATATTATTTTCAACCAAAACCCCCAAAAGATTTCCTCCTATGAACTGGGGAGACTGAGCCTTGGCTCCAGGCCTCAACGAAATTCTTAAGAACCTGTGTAAAACGAAGCCTGGGTGTATTCCAACATAACTGTCCAACTTGGTTGTTAAACGGTAAATCGTCGTAATAAGCTCCTTTGACGCGGTGTTCTGAAGGTGGATCACTGCAAGTATTCTTAATTTCCTTCGGGAGGAAAATACTGAAAATTTTAATTCTAATCTAAAGATTTAATTCACTTGAGATCTTTTGCGGTGAAAGTTAGAAGGCATGGGGAGCCGGACTGTGAACTTCCTAGTAGCTTAGGAACTTGACTTTCGTTATCTGGTCCCCTGAAGACCTGAGCAATCGACTACCTTCCCCACAAACTTTTCAGGCACGGGCGGGCGGAAAAAACGATGCGTATTTGTGGTCGGAATAAGGCTTCACTTGGACTGGTTAATAATGACAGATACTTAATGAAGCGTTGTCCGCCTTCAGGGGAAAGGGGAGCCGCAGTCCGGCTTCTAACTACATCTGTGCGTTAGGCCATGAGCACCAACAAAGTGCACATGGATAGCATGGAAGCGGAGTGGGGTAGGGGGGTAAAAGAATACAGATTAGGGGACGCAGGAGAAGTGACCCCCCACCCTTCGCAGCAAATGAAAAATCAGCTTTTCTTGAGGTGGGAGGGGGAGATCGGGAAGTTCGCAGAAACTGGAACACCGAAGGACTTCGGACACCGTCCGAGTGAATTCCGAGGGTTTGAAACATCATTTTGTATTTCATAACCCTAAACTGAGGTGTGGGTGGATCCTTGAAGCATTCCCTCAGGATCCAGGCCAACCTAAGTCATAAAAGAGAATTTACTACGTATATATACCCCAAACTTGGTCTGCCACGACTTGCTTTTTTGGCAACCTTGTGGCCAAGACAGTCCCAGCACAGGCGTTGCAACCCGACCCCGCTCCAGTCCTGGCACAGGTGTCAGCCAGAGCTGGAATTATGTAATGGATTTGGTGACCTGGGCTCCTACCAAAGGGAATTAGGGAGGGCGAGGCTTTCTCTTTTCTTTTCCTTTTGACTACATCTGGTGTCAGGTGTACCGGATTTGTGGCAGCAGGTGTGATTTGAAGGAAAAGAACAAGTGAAATGGCGGCCAAGCTCAAAGTGCTCTGGGAAGCTGCCAGAGAGCCTGTCATCTCCTCCTTGGCGGCTCACCTACGGAGGACCTTCCTTGCAGGTGCCCTGGATTCCAAGCAGGATAGGCAAATGTGGGGGTGGGGCTGCCCTCCTTGTCATAAGCTGTGGGAGTTCTATCCTGATGCATTTGTTAGCTTACTGATCCCCTCACCTCATGAGCATGAATGTGAGTATAGATAAAAAATTAAATTATATACACATATGCATATATATATTGCAAAGTGTCAGGAGCCCTCTCTTTTAAGAGTAATGATAACTTTGATAATCTGTGCAGAGGCAAGTCTCTAAATTTAAATGCAGGATCCCACCCAGTCAGGACCTTTTCCAAGGGATGAAGCCACAGGAGCAATCCCTGAGTGGAATTAATTTCATCCGTTTTGGTAGCTGTAGGCAGGAAGGTAAGAGACTTGAGGAATAATGACCCCACTCAACAATCGTCAGTGTCCTTGCTGACACCACTTTGTTGCCATTCTGAAATTTGCCACCCACAGATATTTGAAACCTTAGATAACCAAAGGAATTATGTGAGCCTTAAGAAGTCACATGCTGAATTTGGGGAGTGGCCTTAATTTTTGATGATAAAACAGAATAGCTTTTAACTGGTGAATATGAAGTCTAAATTGAACTTCCCCATTGATTTCTGAGAAGAACATTCATCCAAGGTAACCAAAAGGAAGGTTAAAAAATGAGCACTATGAGAATTGTAGCAGAAGCTCCACATGGTGACCACAGGGCCCACAGGGCACAGAGTTGGCCCTAACATGCAGAACTAACACGCAGTAGTAGTTCACTAGTGGGCTGTGAATCCTGGCTCCTCAATGCAGATTGGTGAATTTAGACAAAAGCTTGCAGGTTAGCTAGGCTTGGGTCCATCATACAAACGAAGTTCCATCTCTGTAGATATTGCTCTCTCCCTAGCTGCTGCTGGAAACCTGGCAATCTCTCTCTCTATTGATATTTATTTATATGACCCCAGTATGCCACTGAGCTGTGTTAATCATTGTAAGAACTATCAGCAGTGACTACCTGGATATAATTTTTTTACAAGTCTCTGAGAGATAAGCAGGAAAAATGTTTCTTGTGGTGGTAAAGGTTCAATTGGAGCCATTATGTCATAATCAGTGTTGCTGGATAGTGAAGGTTCTGGGCTTCCTGGCTGTTGAAAAAGCCTTTGTTTGTTTGTTTGTTTGTTTGTTTGTATTTAATCAGGTTCAGTCAGTGAGAACAATCAGACAACACTCCACAGACACCCCTATTTGGGGGGCAGGTATAACTCTCTACATGAATCTCAATTTTAGGTCTCTCAGGCCAGCTGAGTACTGGTAGCAACAGTGGAGAACAGTCTAACATAAACCTGTCTCCTCAGTGAGAGGATTTGGAGAGAGAAACCTTTTTCCTCTTCCTTCTCCTTTTCCTCCCAGAATCAGGTCACATTTCCAAGTCTCTCCTGGAAGCCACACTCCCGGTGCCAGCTGCACCCTGCCAGACATACCTTGGGGCTTTCCTGACTTCCTCACAGAAAGCTCCACAGCTTGCCAACAGGCAGCCTGTGTGTCTCTGGGATGTCACCAGCTACCTGGTGTCTACTTTCAGATGTCTGGCCCATTTTGTGAGTGCGTATGAGCAAATCTGACAAGGTATAAAGTTAAAAGGAGAAACTGGAGTGCAATCTATGGCATTGTCTATCTCAGGTATTAAGAGAAGTTTTGCAGAGAGAAGTTTTGTGGAGACCGTCTTAAACTCAACCACAGCTATCTTTGGACTTTCTCTATGTCTCAGACATCTGTAATCTAAACCTGTGACTGTCACACCCTTCTGCCTCCCCTGTCAACGCCTCATAATGTCAAACAAAGGCAGCCAAACATCTACAGTTTGTTTTCAATGGGCAAAGGTGATTAATTATTGTTCGCCTGTTAAATGATGACATGTCATAAAGGCTCTATCTCTGGCCTGTCGTTGCACTACAGTCTGAATGGTGTCTTTATACCAACACTCACTTCACAATGTTTGGGAGATGCCCTGGGATGGAGAACTTTTATCCGTACACACCGGATCCATATCAATGCAGCGTTGTGAGTCTGAGAGGGCACAGCTGTAGCCAGGATGTTTGTTCTTGGCAGCGTGATGCCAAGGCTGGGTTCTGGCTCTGTGATTTTAGTTTGTTTTCCTGTTGGTGCTCTCCTAAAGAGCCTTGAAAACCCCAGTCAGGGTGGTGAAATATGACCTTTCACTTTATATAGTGCATAGCCAGCTCGGTCTGCTCAAGGAAAATATTTTCATTTGCCTTCAACTAACTTAATTTTTCAAAAAAACAACTTCGTTTTCCATTTTCCTTTAAGCCCACGGTAGGCATGGATTAGCAGCATCGTATAATTGTTATCCTGAAATAAAATTTGGAGGAAAATGAGTCCTTATACCAGGTGCTGAACAAAATAATGTTCGAGAAATTCTTCCTGCCCTAGGATAGGTGCATTAAGTACAGCAATAGTAGTCTCTCAACTAAGTATACAACCCCGTAGTGCTGCGATCCATTTGGTAGTCTCACTGTAATGGCAGAAAGGGGATGGTTACCGCCACTCCATTGCTATTATTGAAATTAAACAGCTTTGGGAGATATAATTGCTAATAAAAGGCTTCTTCTCCACGCCCCTCAAGGGTTCCCCCCCCCTGACATTTTATGACGCGCCATTCAGATGAATGTAAGTACAATTATGTGGAACCTAGCGGCCTACTGTACAAGGTCGCATCTAGAGATCAGCAAGGAAATGAAGATGGGGGGAGCTCACTATATTTAGGTATGGTTGTCTGAGAAAAAACGCACGCGTGTTTAGATATCGATGTTTATAAACTTTTTCTCTTTATGAATGCATCCCAATTTTTCAAACCGACCGCGTGCACCCTCCGTGACACCTCCCTGTCTGTGCATTAAATGCATCCATGAAATCATTGTATGGGGCTGGTTTAATGCGGTTAACAGAGAACTAAAGGGTTGTCTGTGTCAGAAAGCATGGTCCCATTTCTAATCCCATCACGTACTGAAGCGGTTTTGTGCGAATCTGTGGCTTCCACCTTTATCCACCATGGATGTTCCTACTCAGGAAAACCTTTCCAAATGCTCCCAGCTTCGGACGGTTGCCAAAATATCTTGTTTTCTGCCCTACTGATTGCTTTTCATTTTCAGCTTATTTTCATCTTACTTAACAATAATAAATGATCCTTACAGTGTAAAACCTCAGTTTAAATCATCCGTTATGCTCCTGCCTCTTTTTTGTTGTTGTTATTGTTGTTTTTTGTTTTTTACTTCGAAATGTAATGTCAAATACGTTTAACTTGCTCGTGTCTTCAAGATGCAGGAGACCAAAACTACTTTTGTGCCAGATTTTACCTTCTTTCTTGCCCAGAACCTGCGCTGCGCGCTTATATACACTCATGCGCTCACGCGTGAGCACAAACACACGTACACACCAATACAGAGAGAGAGAGAGAGAGAGAGAGAGAGAGAGAGAGAGAGAGAGAGAGAGAGAGAAAGAAAGAAAGAGGAAGGGACATAGAAGAGGCAGAGATGCCCAGAGGAGAGTCTTGCCCAGAGAGGCAAGCGGAGAGTCGGGGCTCCGCTTAACCCGGGCATTGGGGAAGCGGGGCTGGAGGTGGAACAGGACTCAACCGACCACAGCGGCTCAGGGCAAGGCGTTTAGCCGCCAGGGAGAGGGGGTGAGGATGCCCTGCGGGCTTCCGCACTTTTCTGAAACCAAACAGGACGGCTAGGCTCCCCGGCTGAAGTAAAAGTTCCGGAGGGCTTGAAGGCCGTGGATAGTCACCTCGCCCGAGCAAGGAGGTTGCCTGGGGAAGCGGCCTCGTGGGCTGGCTGAACTGGGTGGAAGCCCTCGCAGGGGGTCCTGCGGTGTAGCTTTTGTACCGCCCCGCCTAGGCCAGTCCGGAGCTGACGCACCAGCTCCCCAGAGACGCTGGGGGCGTCGCACTGCAGCTGGGTGGGGAGCAATTTATTCCTGGCGGTCACGTCCCACCCCATTTTCTGTTACTCCACCCTACCCCTCCCATCCCTCCACCTCTTCCTCCTCCTCTTCTACCAACGCCCGCACTATCTTCTGGTTCTTCTCCACTTCAACCTCCATTCTCCCCCTCTCCCTTCTTTTCCTCTCTCTTTCACCCTCCCCCACTCTTTCGTGTCTCTTCCCTCCTCTGAATAACCAAGCTGTTTTGCCCCCGAAAGTCGAGAGAGAGAGAGAGAGAGAGAGAGAGAGAGAGAGAGAGAGAGAGAGAGAGAGAGGCGCCTGTGGTGACTGGAAGACAGGAGGGTCTCTGGTACGTCTGGGAGTGGAAACTTGATGCTTCTGGGCCGTGATTTGCCAAAGCCTCGCCAAAGGTGAGTACTCTGGGGGCCCCCTGAGGAGCTCTCACTTGGAAGGGTCCAGACCCCGCCCAAATCTGAGAGTCTGGTGGTAATCAAACAGCGGTTAAAACTGGGATGGAGTGAAGGTCGGGGAAGGGCTACATCGTAAGGGTCCCAGAACAAATGGGTGCTAGTGCGGCTTGTAGTTTCTAGTTCAGGCTCCCGCCTAGGGCTGCTTCCCAAGAAGGGAATCCGAGAAGGCGGTGACTTCTAGAGCCCTCTCCCTACGCCGACCTGCACCTCCGCTCCTTACATATCCTCGTTCAAGTGACGCTTTGGCATCAGGAAGTGAGAAAGTATTCTTCTCTCAGGCCTTTAAAAGGGAAAGCTTGGCAAGGTGGGCGATCTTTGGTTCTACTATCCCCTGGATCCTAACCTAGGATCCCTAGATTGTACAGGATATTGTTATTTTCCTTTTTATAAAGAATGACTTTAAAGAAAATTCATATGTAGTCAAAAAGATTATTGGATCACCATGACTGATCAGCTGCTGCTGACCTACCAATAAGCGTTTTTTAAATACACACGCACATTCATGCGTGCCCCCTACACGCAAACACACTGGGGGGGGGGCGTCTATATGTAATGAGTAAGACAGCTAAGTTACCAAGAATTAAGAGGGAATCAAAAAGGTTTTTAAGTGTTATGTATGTATCTTCCATTTGTGTGCAGATTGGGGGGGGGCGCCTGTCTGTTGCGTGTGTTGTCAGCTGGTTCTAGTTTCTAAGCATCGAGTGTTGCCAAAGGCTGGAGCCAGCACCCACCATTCACCTCGGCACCCTAGCAGCAGAACAGGACTCATTTGTTTGGTGCCAAGCGGTGAGGACCTGGAAGAGACTGGGGTGTAGTTAGGTAGGCCCCCTGCCATCCATTACACCTGCGGCAGATGGCTCAAGTGGTAGAATGGTTTTGTTTGCCAGACTCAAGAAGGGAGGAGGAGAAAATTCAGCCTCGCCCTACTGAAAAGAAGTACAGTAAAGAGCCAGAGAAATGAAAGAAGCCATCAAAACCAAGGATGTTGCATCCTGGGCAGTTAGTGACCTTGATACCTGGTTCCAACAGATAACAAGGCAGAATTTTACGAATGTTTTTTTGATCAAATGTTTTACACACAAACACACACACACACACACACACACACACACACCTCCAAGTAGATGCACACAGGTGTTCTTGGAGCACCTCTCCATGGAGCTGACTTAGAAAGCTTCCTCTCTTCCCCAGAACTTCATTCACTCAGACTGCCAACTTATACACATAAAGGCTCTCTCCCTAGACAACCAACTATGGATTTAAGCAGACTTCAAATATTCCGGTCTCATTCTCACAGAGTAATGTTTTCTGATCAATACTGCCACCCTTGCATCCGTTTCTTCATGTTACTCAACAAGCAGGGAATGGAATAACGGCACCTTCTCTGGAGACAGTAGACCATGGGCATGGGACAAAGAGCCCAGTCCCAATCTAGTAGTTCAGTCTGTTTTAATTTGTTTAATTCTGTACTAAAGAGAGTTATATCAAGGAAGACCAAAACACACCAGGATTCTGTCTCTACCCTTCACACGAATCGCAATGATCATTCACATCTATGTTTTTATAGCAAACATTTTCATGTTTCTTATGACATGAATTATTACGCTGACCTAATTTTCTGTTCTAAATCAAGCAACTTTCCTTTACCCAGGGTATAATATGCTGACTTATTGGTACTGGTTTGCATGCAAACGCAGAAAATTTACACCATTTTAAAGCACACGCTCCACTTTTCTGTATTTTTCACATCAGGGCTTAATCATCTTTAGAGTTATACCAAAGACAGTGAAACAAGAACCCATTCTAGCTATGATTTTGGGGTGACAAATAAGATATACTCTAAAGTCCCACACAGAGAAGGGAAAAGAAACACTGCCGTTTTCCAAGGTGCTTGCAAGACCTAAAAACCCTGTGAATTGGGTTTGGTTGCCTGGTGTTTGTCTGCCCGGTGTAGTCTAATTGTTCTGCAGTTTTTTTCCTCTCCTTCTCTCTCCTATGAAGGCTTCATTTTTCAAGAAAAAAACCTTAATACTCAGCAAGATATAAGGCTCATTGAGAAGGAATGTCGTAAGAATAGAGCTCTGTTTTATTCAGTATTAGCAATGTGAGTTTACTCACACACCACACAGATTGCTAAGTGTCTATCTCAAGGTTTGAGTGCATATGTTAGTGAACATAGTCCTATCCACTTTCAAGAAAATTAGAACAAAACATGCAAATGAACTGAGACTTCTTGAACAGTTGAGAGATTTTTTTAAAATAAAAAGAACATAGAAAACTATATTTTAATCTTCTGTTTTTAGGGAAACTAAGAGCTTCCTGGTTTATTTAAAGAAAAATGTAATTAGCAAACCTTTGCAATTATTCAAACTGAAGACAATAATTTGCCTATACGAAAGCTTCTTCCCCACATGTGTGAGATATGTTAGATCATTGTTCCACTCAGTATTCTACAGCTAAGAGGATTCCATAGGAAATCTTGACCTTAGATTAACAGGTACATTTATTTTTATTTTTAAAAACTAGGATTTGTTAATAAGTGACGTTTTAGATTGAAACCTCAAAGGCTTCAGGTATTTCAAATGCTCCAAGTGTTCTACGAGGAAGGCATCACCCTGGCCTTTGAACAGGTTAGTTATCTGAACCACAGTAAGGTTTCAGAGGCCCCTGCCTGCTCAGAACCTGGCCCTTGAAAAGGAAACCTAGAGAGTGGGAGGGGCTGCTGGGTTCCCTCCCTCCTCCACTCAGTGCCCAGCCCACCTGCACCACATCCTCTCAGAAAATGACCATTTGGTTTATGGGAAAACTCATAAGACAAAGTCTAGAATACACACGTTGCACACAGATATCAGTTATATAAAGTGCATATTCTTTAACATATCTACTTTGCTATAGATGCCTTGTGGTGTGTGTGTGTGTGTGTGTGTGTGTGTTAAAAACATCACCCTCTCTCTAAGTTTTGCCCAACATGATGAATTAATAATATTATAGTTCTTTTTTTTTTTCGTTTTTGTTTTTGTTTCTGGTTTTTGAGACAGGGTTTCTCTGTATAGCCCTGGCTGTCCTGGAGCTCACTTTGTAGACCAGGCTGGCCTCGAACTCAGAAATCCGCCTGCCTCTGCATCCCGAGTGCTGGGAATAATATTATAGTTCTTAAAGAAAGAAAAACTGTCAATTTCTGGATGAAGTCAGTACAATAAAGGTGCAAATGGCATCCCGAAAGACTTAACCAACTGACAGGCCTATGGTGCCGGACATTTGTAAAGATGCAGTCTTCATTTGGCGCTGAAATAGGTAAGGTGCTGAAGAGGACTGTAATATAAACTCAAGTAAGTTAGGATTTCCACATTCGCTTGGGTCTCTCTTTGGCTGTGGTCAACAGTATTTGCAGGTCGCCAGGGTTCCAGAAGAAAGGATCTTAGAATAGAGGGTGTGTGTATTGCCTGTGTTACCAGGTCCCTTCTGCGGATCCCTTACGGCCATCTTGAAACTATAGCTTTTTCTTTCTTTGTTCAGTAATGGCTATAGAAGTCCCCAGTGTCTTGAACATATAGCGCTTGAAGCCACCCAAGTCCAGAGAATGCAGGCCAGGGCCGCCCCGACGACCCAAGAGAGGTGCTCAGGGGCCAGTAGGTGTCGCTGTTTCCCTGCTGGCAGGAGCCTGGAGCCCGACGTTGGCCCCTAGCACCACTCAGTTTTCTGGCCCGAGTGATTTCCTAGACTCCTTTGAGCTCGGGGGATATGGCAACTCCCTAATTTTGCTTCTAGAACCCCTGACCTAAGTCCTCCTGGCTGCGACCACAGCAACACTGGTGGGCCTATGGAGAGAGAAAGGAGAGAGGAATTTTGGTGGGGCCCAAAGGCCGCCCTGATGGAATAAGCTGAAAGCCTGCTCCTTCCTCTCTCTTCCCAAGCCTAGGGTGGCGTCGGGGCTATCGGGAGCACCCCGATAAAACCCTAAATTAAGGAATTCAGACACGGCTGTACTTCGACTTTGAAAATAAAAATAAACAAAAGGTTCAAAATCTAGCTTCAAGGGAACCGCTCACAAAAAGGGTTTTAATATCCTTATCTCAAAAGACAAGGAAAGAGGGAAGAAGAGAACGAGGGAGGGAAGGGGGAGAGAGGGAGGGAGAAAGAGAGAGGGAGGGAGGAAGAGAGAGATGGAGGGAGGGAGAGAGAGAGAGGAGAGAGAGAGAGAAGAGAGAGAGAGAGAGAGAGAGAGAGAGAGAGAGAGAGAGAGAGAGAACACGCTAGGCCTGGCCTTTGAGTTACCTACGGTCTTACCGACGGGGTTGGGGCTGTATGCAGAATATTGGGTGATTGCGTTGTCCTCCCTTTGCTCTGTCCCCAAAAGGAAAACTTGAACTACACTAGACGTCCCGCTGTCCACCTCGAAGCATTATTTACTAAGTATTAATCTTCATTAGATAGGGTTAGCTCATCTTTGGAATCTGTACTAAAATTCTAGGTATTGAAAATTCTGTTCCTTTCTCTGGCGTCCTGCGGCCCCCTGTCTTTGGCTCAGTACGCCGCGTAAGCGATTATTAATCAGAGGCGTTCTTTTTGTGTCTTGGGTGTGTGTGTGTGTGGGGGGGGCATTTGGCTTGCAGATTCCACGACACAGATTTACAATGGTTACATCCTGTAGATATCTGGGGATTTTATTGAGATCAGGATTTCTTTGCATAGGGAATTCACTTCTCTGTTAAAAGGTGGCAAGGGAGGAGGGCAGGAACCACCCTAAATTCACAGTCTTGAGCAATTGCAAGAGGTAGTGTGGTAATAGAAGTAGCTGTCCATTTAATCTGACTCTAAGATAATGCCTTCAATCAAGAGGTTGCTGCGTGGTTAAAAAAAAAAAGACATACTGCTGTGGTTTTGTGTAAAACTTAAACATTCGTAGAGAGGAAAACCCTAACAAATATAAAACTAGCAGACAGGAAAAAAATCCATTTAGTCCCAAGTATGTTTGAATAATTTTGTTCTGGTGTCAAGATTGAGGCCTTACCATTTCAGGACCCACAGTGCAAGAGGCTGCGTATTCACCGAGAGGCTGAAATTTAGCAAGAGTTCCTAAATATCTTCATTAAATGCCCTTTGCAATTCTTCATAAAACCGGCTCCTTTCTTTAAAGTCTTATGTCTTTTACATAATTCTAAAAAATCATTTCTTATCGAGGCAGCAGATTTATCTCTGGGGTTGGGGGTAGGACGGACACTTTTCTAATTGGAGGTTGTGAAGTTCAATGAGATGGTATTTTTAGCTTGAGATGCTCAGATTCATATATATTTATATTTTAGCCGTCTCATCTGATTTCCGTTTCACTCAACTCTTTCATTTTCTGCTTTCTTGCTTCTGTCTTCCTTCCTTCCTCTATAGCGCCTCTCCCACTTTCCCTCGCTTCTTCTGTTTCTCGCTTTTTTTTCTCTCTCCCGCTCTCTTTCTTGTATAATTTATTGTCTGATTCTATCAGTCAAGTTAATACGAAAATAGCAAGGGGGAGGCCCAGCACCTTAATCTGGCCCTCTTCCCTGTGCGCATTAGGGACTTTAAGGAGGTGTCCGTAGCTACCAGGTTATAGACCAGCGCGGTGGCCCTAAGTGCAGAGCACACTGCTGGTGGAGGAGTTGGGGTCCGCCTAGGGTTGCGGGGCTTATTCAAATACCGCCCGCTGCTGCTGTGATTCGCAGGGACTCGGCCTCCATATGGTAATGCGGGGCGGGGTGGTGGTGGAGGGAGGCACAGAGGGGAGGGGAGGAGAGGATGGGGTTGAAGGCGGGAGGGAGGGGGGCTCTGACACCGCGCGCTCTGCTGCTGTGCTGGGACAGAGCACCGGGACCCGCGGCAGCGGCGGCAGCGGCGCTCCCCACCCTCCACCGCAGCACTCATCGAGCCAGGAAACCAACAAGCCATGGGCCCTCGGGGTAAGCCACGGTGTGCACACCGCAGCGAGGGTGACTCCAATGAGGGAGATTAGAAACAGAAAAGATTACAGAGAGATCAGAGATAAGAGGTGTACCTCTCTCTGTCCCTTGTCACACAGCGCGCGTGCACATGCATTTGTACAAACATGCATGCTCATACAGCTCATACGTTCCATATTCTTTGCTACTTCCACCTAAATACATGTATCGACACTCTATGCCCTGCAACGTGGCCAGTGTGTTTGTCCTGATCCTGCATAAAAGCGGGCAGGTACGTGGGCAGAACCCAGGCAAGAATAAACAGCCACGTACAATTGAATTGCAGCCAAACTCAGACATTCAGCCTGCTGAATTGATTCATTCCGGCCAGGTTTCCCCCACCCCAACCGGAATTCTGTAACCAGTTGAGGAATTCTGCAATTATTCATACAATATACTGAAATTTCACCTCAAGAAACGTAATCTTGCTATATATGGCAAGGTAAGGGTGAACCTGAAGGGTGGATGTGTTTCCATTTTTTAATGTTTTACGCATAGCCATCTGACCACTTTTTATTGGGTGACATATCATATGAGCACTTTCGTGTAGGCTTGGAAAAACTATAGCCAGAGGTAAGGCTGGAAATGCCATAAGAATTAAGGGTGCTGAAAATGGATGCTAGAGAGTCCAAAAGGAGAGATGGCATACAGCTGTAGGTTTGAGATGGGAGGAAATATATGTGAATATTTATACACAAAAGCCGTTGGGGAGGGCTGAGTCTTGCCTTGAGTATCTGTGCAGGTAAGTCATTCATAAGAAAACTAATTACCTGTGCATGTACTCGGACTTGTTTAATCAAAAAGCCTGCATGTGTGCACATTTTCTGTTCTTTGTGGTTATGCAATTATGGATTGTCTTTTTTACAAGATAGCTTTAGGGAATGTTAATATGTAATTTAAATATACATATATTCAATAGTCCTCGTGCTGAATAGCTATATTGCCAAGAAGGAAAAATTATATCCTATAAACACGATTACTATTGCTTGAAATCCAGCTCAAGGCCTGTATATTTTAAGGCATATAGCCTGCTTTAATATAGTTAGCTGTTTTGTCTGTGTGGTTTCACTTCAAAGTCTGGAATTAAGGATGGTTTGCAGTCAAGATAATGTGCTTCCATCTATATAGAGACAAAATAAAACTCAGTCCATTTTAAGTGCTGCAGACATGATACAACATACAACATGGTTGAAAATGCTTTCTTGCAGATGGCTCTCCTTGCTGTCTCTACACATTTTAAGATAGATTTTTGTTTTGCAAGAAACGTTAGAACGCAATAGCTAGTGAATACCGCATTCCCTCGGTTAATGAGCACAATTCTTTAGCAATCTTTGGAATCCCTTCACTCACACATATTTTCTCAAATAAATTGGCTCCAACCTGTGTTTATACTTATATGAAGTTAATCAGACAATCAAACTTTGAGCCTCAAAACAGTAGACATTATAGTCAATGGAGGGGTTTGTAAAGAAAGACAAAAAAGAATGTATTTCTTTTATGGTCAAACTAGGATGTTCCCCAGTTGGCGTTGGCTACATAACAAAAATGCATATTTGTAATCTTAAGTAAATAGAAGGTAGGCAACTGTGTGGATAATCTAGCTAGAGATAGCAGCAAACATTAGCCAAAAAGAAAACAGAAAAGAAAAAGATAGAACGGACAACAGAGACAGATAGACATAATAAAACAGAAAGAAAAAAAAGGCGGGGGAGGGGAATCAACAAAACTGCAGAACCAGAAATTTTCAAGGAATTTAAAAAATGCAAATATATTTACATATGCATCAGTATTAAAAATAATACACGCTGCACCCAAGGGGAGTTGGAGCAGGAGGAGCAGGAAAGGTGATGGTATTGGTGGTGGTGGTGGTGGTGGTGGAGGAGGAGGAGGAGGAGGAGGAGGAGGAGGAGGAGGAAAGAATGGAGGCGCCGCGGAGCCCTGATTATG